>CM076580.1:234224809-234474946 GCA_034641835.2 Pinus albicaulis
AGGATGGCTGCTCCAAGGATCTAGATGAACAGAGGATTCTTCCTTTGGGGAAGGACCCTTTCATGCATTGGAGTAGATGGAGGCTACTCATGCTTGCATTAGCCGGGATTGGGAGATTCTTTGGAGGTGATAGTCTCTCATGGGAGGCTCATTTTTAGAGGTAATTATTTCTATCTGAGCATGAGCAGCTGCATGATGGCATGGCAGCAACTTGGAGGATGAATTTGACATGAAGGGATGTCAAGGTAGCAGGCAGCAGTGTGATGGAGCACCATATTGCAGAATACCAGTGTTGTCTATGTGGAGGACTGATCCAGGATGGAGGGCTCAGCTTGAGTTGAGTATTCCCCAAGATCCTGATGCATGCATGATTATTGATGACCAGGAGGGAGATGACTGATACAAATTTTATGATATGGTCATCTAACACTATGGTAGATTCTTCTTGGCTAGAGCTTCTAGTATCAAGGAGAAATTATTGCATGCAGCATATGAGGGCTTCCTAGCTATGCACTTGGATGCATACCTTGATTGGCTAGAGGAGTTCACTTGGGAGGGCATTCATCATGGCACCTATCAGCATAAGGAGAGATGCATAGCCCGCTTGTTTATGGTGGAGGGAACCTCGCAGCCACTTCCCTACTCATTGGAGGTAGAGGGAAATTCTCAATTGGGCCATTTCAGCTCAAGAGTTCAAGTACAAATTGGAGGAGGTATAATCTCACATTTTTTTTTGTATTGTACTTTCCTTCCTTGTTTGAGCAGCATGATGATTCAAGAGGAGTTGTTCCTCTTTGTATATTGTACAAGGATGTATTTGTAGTCTTTTGCAGTAGAAGAGTGGACCATTCTTATAGTGGTTTGTGGAGGGAGCCACATGCTCCTTGGTGTGCACCATTGGCACCAATTCATATTTTCATGTTCCTATCTTTTGAGATGTGTGTGGCAGCAAAAAAATGGCTGGGAAAGCACTTGTTATGGATATTTTTTATGCAAGAAAGAGGCTCACTGCGCTGGTCCCATGAGAGGAGCAGTGACCCACTCTCTAGTTGTCTTGTGACAACTTGTTTTCATTGTATCATGTTACCTTGTATTGCTGATGCTTATTTATTCATAGGGAGAACTATTTGGAGAGTGACTTATATGTTGGGACATCCAATTGGGAACACTATTCTCCCCATTACACATGTTCTATATTGCAGGAGATACCATGGGAAAACCATGATTGCCATACTACTACTTTTCTCTTCTTGTGGGGCAAACCACTTGGAGAATTTGAAGAGGCATTTCATGGCTGAATATTTTGATGGGGTAGCTTGGGCCACTCTTGGAGGCCATACCATTTAAGCCCAAAGACAGAGGCAGCCCCATATGTAGTACAAAGGGAGAGAAGAGATTATTGGGATGAAGCAACAAAACTCTCAGTTCAGCCCCATTACATTGCACAGAACCAAGGGCAAGATTTCCATTTGGATGATAACATGGGTGAGGGGATCATCAGTGGGATTATATTTTCCCATGCATGTCATCAATCCTACCTTGAGGAGGCCATGGTTCAGCAGGGAGAATTCCACCTACACCTTCCATCTTTTTGTAAGGTGCACCATTCTGGTTTGCATACTTGGGAGGAGGCATTGGAGGACAATTTTATCGTAACATATCTTGAGTAGTGGTGGAGATTGTTGATGAGGAGGCCATAAGAAAAGAAGGAGGATAAATGTTTGTTCTCTCTATGCAGTTTCTTGAGGACAAGCAACATGTGGGAGGGGAGGACTGTAATGTTCCCAATTTTAGCCTCAAGATAAAGTGGAACATTATAGTGGCATATTTTATTGCTTAATAAAATGGTTAAGGAGGCCCCTTAACCATTGGTGGTAGAGAAATAACACTCCTTATGAGGAAGGAGGATAAATAAGCAGCTGAAATAAACACCTAATGGTGTGAACATGATGAGGATCACCTTGAGTTGGCCATCTTCGACCAAGTCAACAGCGTTGCCTTAGAGGGGTGGCTTGCTTGAGAAGACAACGCAATTTTGGAGGGAAAGCATTCAAAAGTGAATGGAAACCCTAATTGTGGGACCTATGGTGAGAGAGAGTTCATTTGATTTATAAGAAAGAAGGAGCAGCTCATTTGGTTTATGCTTTGATTTAGAAATTTCATAGTGAGGCCAAGGACTTGCACATCCGAGCTGTTTAGCAGGATTGCAGTGCTCTTGAGCACTGGGGGTGTTCCTGGGAGGGTTTCCCCCACCTCTTCCTCATGGGAGGAGAGGATTTGAGCTACATTTACTCATTCTTGCATTTTCCCAAGCTCACTCCTTCAGTTGCAGCGTTATTTCTGTAGCAAGATGGTGCTGTGTTGTTGGGGTAGCACCAGAGGACCTCATAAAGTCTTTCCTTACTTGCTTCTTCAGTGGTGGAGTGATCTCTTCATTGGAGGAGCTGTAGAGAGGGAGCTTGGACCATATTTCAGATATGTGGCATCAGGCCACTCATTCACCATCTCCCACTGTGCAGTCACTTGGAGAAACTGCGTTATTCCATGAGGGCAGTGTTGAGGGGGATTCATGTGCTCATCAGGAGGAGTGCTTTTGAGTGAATGGGGATCAACCCATTTTCCATTGAGGGAATTATCAGAGGAGGGCATCAGAATTTCAGATCAGCCACAACCTCATATTCATTTGGTTTCAGTTTCAGTGACAATTTGTTGTCACTATTGTATTTTATCCGACATTTCTAGTAATCTCCTTGAGATTAGCTAGAAATCCCATATTGAGCCCATTTTCCTCTCTTGGGCTATTTTTCTTATTTATTTCATCCAAATTATCATTTTTTATGTATTTAGTAGCTGCATCTCTCATAGGGACTTCGCAGTTATGGTTTCCCATCATTCTGTGTAGCTGCAGCTACTCCGGCATTACATTGTATATTCATTGGAGTTGGTTTTAGAGGTTTGAGAGGCTTGTCCCCTCAATTATTTCCTGTATATTCATGCTGAAATCATAATATAATGTTTTATGCACCATTTCCCCTCTTATTATGTATTTCAGATTGCAGAGTTAATGTTCATGTTCATGTTCATGTATTGCTGTAGCTCACTCTTTGAGCATTGTTTTAGAGGCCTAGATTGGGGAGATCTGAGTAACCCATCTAGATGCATTTCTTTAAGCTCATTTTCTGCAGGGAGGTTATATTATATGTGTTCTAGGGAATCCCAGCATTGGTTAGCCTTATTTATGCAGCAACTTCCTTATACAGCGTCCTCAAGGACCCTGAGACAGAAATTCCCAAGGTGGAATATTGCATATCCATCGGCAGAGTCTGTGAGGGGCCAGCTAGCCTTAGGATTTATCCCTTCTTTGGAAGGAGTCATATCCTATAAATGCCCCAACATTAAATCTCTAAAATGGACTTGTGATGTCTCACTGAAGAAGGAATTGGAATATCTAAAGATATTCCCGATGGAGCAGAAAATCCCTCATTTGGGATATTACACAATAAAAATACACCACTACTACAGACTGATTCAAACAAAAGAGTATGGAGGGACTAGGAATCCACAAGTCAAAAAATGGGATAAGGGATATGTGATGAGATTAATCCAAGTGAATAAGCCAAATATTTATTTAAATATTAAAGTCATTATGACATATATTTTATCCAAAGCTACCCAAAATGTGGGAAGTGACTTCTTTGAGTGCCACTTGTCATTTTCAACACTTGCACATAAAAAATGGGTTTTAGTGTTATTTCTATTCTACTTTATCATTCTCACCATTATGACTATTGCATGTAGAAAAATCTAACCAAGGGATTCCATCTGATCTTGTAATGTACTAAAACAAAATTACTGAATCCTTCTACAATTTGGGGAAACCAAACACGATCGCACAATCACATAACAAGTAAGAGAAAAAAATAATCAATCGCACAACAAAATATGTATCTGTGGAAATCAATTGCTCAAAATCTAACTATTTTTATATTGTATAAAGTCAATACCATGAAACAATACAATTCTTTTCTCTCATTGAGAAACTTATGCACTCTGGTGATTGTCTCACTCTGATCTAGGAAAAATCAGTCAAATACTTAACCAATTCTTAGCCTTTGTCTCACCAACCTTGCTCACGCTTCCTGGAGGAATTTTCACCCTATTAAATAGGAAATTCCCAAGAATTGATTGCACAATTCATCCAAGGTTTCCTGATGACTCTATACATGACCTATACAATTTTCTAACTATACAAATGTTAGTTATCTTCCCTTTAACTTCAGTCTCAACTCAGACTTCCTTAGAACTGAAATGCAACAAATATTTATAGTGAATTATCAGTTAACTAATTGATCACTACTTTTGAATTAAATCATATTTAATTCACTAGACTTCTCACTAGCTCATATCTTAGTTAGAACTAGTTAAATTGATTTTAACTGAATTAATTGAGTTAACTAATTACAACTCATAAATAACTGTAAGTGGACCCACTAAAATCATGGGAGAACTCTACATGCCTCCTCTCAGACCCTCAATTATAATTTACTAAGATAACTAAGTCTTCCTAACTCAATTAACTAATAAAAGTTTTCATGAGATGAAATTACAATTTCTCTTCCAATTTAATTAAGGGAAAAATAAATCAAAAGCCCCCTTTGGGTGCCATTTCAACACTCCCTCTCAACAAGAAAGGTATTATTTTCTTCCCTGATCCTACCTCTGTGGAATTAGAATTGGATTCTTTCCAGTGCCTTCGTCAAGATGTCTGCATCCTGCTCCTCCATGGGAATGTACTCTAATGCCATAATCTATCTCTACACACAATCTCTGAGATGGTGATACTGAATATCAATATGATTGGACATGTCACGAAAAACTGGATTAACCAAGAGTTTGATGCAACTAGGGTTATTACAATGTTTCACTGTCAGATCCATCTGCCAACCAAACAAACCAAAAAGTATATTCCTCATCCAGATGACCTCACATGCTTCCTGACTAGCCGCCATGTACTCTGCCTCTTCTGAACTGAGTGAAACTGATCTTTGTTTCCTGTTGTATCATAAAATTGTTTTTGATCCTATGTTGAATATTCTCCCTAATGTGCGTTTTCTGATGGATGGAATCCCTTCCCAATCTGCATCGGTGAAGCCTTGAAGCTTCACTCCCTCTATCCATCTATACCATAGTCCACACTATGTAGTGACTCTAAGGTATCTCAACACATGCTTTCATGCCTTCCAAAATATCTTGGTAGGCTTAACTATAAAGTTGAATAAGTTGGTTAACTGCATAGCATATGTATGGTCGTGTGCTCACCAAATACATGAGTGAACCCACAAGATACCTATAAACAGTAGCATCCACTACTTCACCCAAAGTAGCATCCTCATTCCTCCAGTTTATTTTTAGAGAAGTCTCCATGGGTTTTCTACCCTCCATGTGGAACTTCCTCAGAATACCCTTGGCATAATTTCCCTGAGATACAAACAACTCCCCATCTCTTTTCCATACTTCCAATCCCAGGAAATAGTGCAAGAGCCCCATGTCCTTCATCTCAAATTCTCTTGCAAGATCCTCTTTGTAAGACTTGATGAGTTGCTCATCATCTGTCAGGATCAGATCATCGACATAAATTACAATAATATAAAGCTTACCATCAACCAAAATATGATATAGGTTCGCATCTGCTTCACTCTTAATGAATCCCATCCCGGTGAAATAACTGTCGATCATGGTGTACCAAGCATGAGGTGCTTGCTTCAACCCATACAATTCTCTCTTAAGTCTGCACACATGCGACTCCCTGTCTAAGGTCTCAAAACCTTCCGGATGCTCAATGTACACCTCTTCCTCAATAAATATATTGAGAAAGGTTGTCTTTACATCCATATGATGTATCTACCATCCCAACTGTGTTGAGAGTGCAAGGATGGATTTGATGGATGAGTACCTTGTGACTGGTAAAAAATTCTCATCATAATCAATCCCTTGCACCTGAGATAACCCTCTGGCCACAAATATAGCCTTGTTCTTCTCCACACTCCCATTTTTTTCCTAATTCACCTTATAAACCCATCTGGATCCTAGAACTGACTTCCCCACTGGTCTTGGGACAACTTCCCATGCATTGTTTTTGATAATGGAGTCATAATCCTCAACCATGGAATCAAATCACACTAGTTGTTGCACTTCTTCCTCAAAATAGAATGGTTGTATCTCAATACATTCGCTCATAAGAGCCATGTATCTAGTGTACCTCTATGAGGACCTTCTCTGTCTGCATTGTGATGTGGGTGCTCCCACATTCTCTCTCACATCTAGCAACAATATGTCAACCTCTTTGGTGTGATTCCTTCCATCTATGGTGGATGGATCTGCATGATTGGTTTCTACCGCTCTATGTTCCTCTGCTTGTGGTTGCTCCACATCCCTAGGTTTTTATTTTGGAGCCAAGATCTCCTCAACTGCATGCAACTCTAGCTCCTTCTCAAGGGAAGTTCGCATGGATTTCTCTTCATAAAATTTCACATCTCTTCTGACCACTTTCATCCGATGTGATGGAAAGTACACTTGATAGTTGTGAGGTATATCAGTGTACCCCAAAAATATCCCCAACTCTATTGTTGGCTCTAGCTTCTTCCTGGCAGTTTTGGTCACATGGAAATAAATAAATGAACCAAAATTTTTAAAATACGACACATTTGGTATCTTACCTGAAAAATCCTCCTCTAGTGTACTCATCCCAAGTATCTAATGAGGACTTATGTTCCGCACAAATATTTTTATATTGCATGCTTCCACACATAGATGCAATGATAGGCCTTGATCATGCAACATAGCTCGTGCTTCTCCCAAAATAGTTTTGTTCTTCCTTTATGCAACCCCATTTTGTTGTGTGGTATGAGTTGCTATCAATTATCTTCGAATTCCTTATGAGGAAAATAATTTCTTGAATTTTTTAGAGATGTATTCTCCACCATTGTCACTCCTCGGAGCCTTCAATTTATTCCCTGTATCTTCCTCGATAAGTGCCTTGAACTCAAAAACTTGGAGAACATATGATATTTCTTCTACATGAATAAAATCCAACACTTTTTTGAAAAATCACATAATACCCGTGCTTTTATGTGGATGATGTCGAGAACGTTCCACACACACCTGAGTGAAATCTCTCAAGGACCACCTTGGCTCATCTTTCCTTATCGTGAAAGGTGGCTTTGGTATACTTCCCCAACGTACACCCTTTACATGTATCTATCAATGCATGTGCACCCTTTCAAAGTCTTATAGATATCTTTTGCATGATCTTCAAAGCGTTGTGGTGTAGATGGCCCAATGTCTTGTGCCATAACTCACCAATGTCTCAGCTCTCCACCTTCTATGCTTTTATGCTCGAGACATCTTAGTCTTCTACATCCAATTTGTAAAGGTTCTTTACTCGAACCCCAATATTTTTCACTCATCCCATGGACTTGTGACGAAGGAACACCCTTACTTCACTAAATATCACATCATAGCCACAATATTCCAACATAGCAACAAAAACAAAATTCTTCTTTAAACCAAGAACATACAGGAAATATTTAAATATGAATGGATTACCATGAATCCCTTTAAAAGGTAACTGTACCTACACCAGTAGCGCGATGTGAATTTGGAGATCCTTCTCCTCCAAGCTACTAAAGAATTATTTATTTCTGATGATATGGAATGAAGCTCCACTATCCAAGTACCACATAGAACCCATCATTGATGACACCATGCGTGCGATGAGAATGAAATCCAACTTGAACTATGAAGCACGTGCTTCACCTACTGCTCCTCCCGAGGCCTTATTATTGATCTTCATTTTTTGATAATTTGTGGCATATTGTCCATGCTCATGACATATGAAACATTTTACCTTTGAAAAGTCTCGCTTATTTCCTACCTTTCCCGATTCTGATTTGGAATGGTACGTCTTCCCTTTCCCTTTCTTTTCCTTTCCTACCAAGGCACAGTTCTCCTCATCATCAGTATTTAATGAGGATCCATCTTTGGTGCTTCATCGAATCTCTTATTCTACCAAGTAAAACCACAATCACTCCTAGTCTAGTAGCTTCTCCCTCCCATTCACAGAGTCCTGGTAGCTACACCAACTCTTGGGAATGCCTAGAAGAGTTAGGCTCACCAAATCATCATGGGAAAATACTATCCCAACACTTCCAATCTCATCTCGACATTGAGTGAACTTCGTCAAGTATTTTTGGATCGTGTCTCCCTTCTCCATCTTGATCTTTCTGAGCTTATATTTTAGCACCACCTTCCTGTGGTCACTAATATTCTGAAAAATATCTATTAAGGTTTTCCACATATAATATGGACTCACCTTCCCATGGATACTAGAGAGATCCTTCTCGCCTTTGCTACATTCTTCTTCCATGCACCAAGTTCTTGAGAATCTACTGTTGCGGGCTAGGGAATATCACTCTCTATGAATGCCTTCAGTTTGTTGTCCTCGAGAACTACCACCATCATGTCCTTCCATGCTATGTAATTTTAATTTCCCTCAAGATCATATTCAAGTCTCAAGTCATTTAAAGACATGATCTATTGCTGGATCCGGAAGAATAAATATGAAAATTTGATGTACCTGCTAAAAAAAACTCTAGTTCTTCTCTTCTATTGTGGTTCCTGATGATCTCATACCATTTAGAAAAATCAAGCCAAGGGATTCAATATTATCTTGTAATGTACTAAAACAAAATACCAAATCCTTCTACAATTTGTGAAAACCAAATACGATGGCACAATCACATAACAATTAAGAGAAAGAAATAATCAATCACACAACACAAGATGTATCTGGGAAAATCCACTACTCAAACCACTGCTCAAAACCCTACTATCTATATATTGTATAAATTCAAGGCCATGAAATGATACAATGCTTCTTTCTCACCGAAAAACTTCTGCACTCTGGTGACTGTCTCATTCTTATCTAGGAAAAATCAGTCAAATACTTAACTAATTCTCAACCTCTGTCTAACCAGCCTTACTCACTCATTCGTGGAGGAAATTTTCACCCTATTAAATATGAAATCCAAAAGAATTGATTGTGCAATTCATCCAAGGCTTCCTGATGAATCTATACATGACATGTACAAGTTTCTAATTATGCAAATAATAGTTATCTTCTCTTTAACCTCAATCTCAATTGGGCCTTCCTTAGAACTGAAATGCAACAAATATTTATAGTGAATTATCAGTTAATTGATTTATCATTACTTTTGAATTAAATTAGATTTACTTCACTCGACCTCTCACTTGCTCATCTCTCAGTTAGAACTAGTTAAACCGACTCTAACTCAATTAATTGAGTTAACTAATTAAAACTAAAAAATAATTGTAATTAGACCCCCTAAAATCATGGGAAAACTCTACATGCCTCCTCTCAGACCCGGAGAAATCAAATTTCCTAAGTAACTAAGTATTCCTAACTCAGTTAACTAATACAAGTTGCCATGAAATGAAATTACAATTTCTCTTCCAATTTAATTAAGGGAAAATTAAATCAGAAGCCCCCCTTGGGTGCCATTTCTTGGTGCCATTTCAACATTTCCCCTACTCAAAATGTGGTGTGATCTTGTGATATTATTACCCTATGGAGCATAGGTGGTTCTAGGGATGGGGATAGGTGTCTTTGGTGTGAGTTCTAGTGGGGGATCTTGAGGGCAGTTGGAAATCCTAGAGCCACAAGGTGTTGACACTCCATGGCCAACATGTGTTGGAATCTCTAGAAGGGTAGTGGCATAACCTAATGGAATAGGGGTGTATAGAAGGGAGTGCACTACCTTGGGTTGTTCAAGTTGATGGGGAATTATAGATTAGTACCTTGGCCTGACTATGTTGGAACTAATTATGGAATTTAGTTGGCTTAAGAAAACCTTATTCCCAAGTGGATTCACAGCCCTAGCTCAGTGTTAACCCATTGGTGAGAGTATAGGAGTAGTGTGGTCTACTACTAGGTGGAACATTTGAGTTTTGTAGCTAGTTGAGGTTATTTCTCATAAATAAGTGGCATGTTATATTTATCTATTTTCTACTACTTTAATTTGTAAATTGCATGTTGCTTATTAATAATATGTGTCTTTTCATGTTTAATTATATTGCAATGGTTAAGTATAGGTTGAATTGCATAATTGAGTGAATTAAGCATGTAAAATATAATAGAATAATGGATCATAACAAATAAATTATTTTGGTAGTTACAAAAACCCTAGTGGGAATAAATTATTCATGGTATTAAATTGTTTATGAGCTAAAATTAAAGGAAAAATCTTGGAAGTTGAACTACATGATAGTAATTCACCCTAGTGGGTGGCTAGGGGCATTACATATGGCCTTTCATTCCCTAAATTTTGATGGAAATGACATTAGACCCCTCTCTTTTATAGTCATTATACTAGTATTAACCAACTCCTATTGAAATACGCTTTTTATGGGCTAACCAAACTTTCCAAAAGATAAATTTGGAATTTCTTGCTAAGATCTCTTAAAAATATGTTTAATTATGAGTATTTCCCTATAATGTGTGAGCCATAAAGTAAAAATATCTCTCCAAGAATTAGAGAAATTTTGAAGTCTAAAATGGGCCTCCTAAGGAATATTATAAAACAATAGTGTAAATAATAAAAGAAGATTAGATTGACACATCAATTTTTGGAGGGAAAAAATAGAAAACTACTTTTTCAACTTATATTTTCAAATTATATCCCTATGATTTTACTCAAATTTCAAGTGGAAGCACTCGTTAGATGTAACATTTAATTTTTCACTCAAGGAGTACCCATGTTTCATACTTTCGATGGACCCTAGTACACAAAAATTGTGAAATACATGAAAAAATGTGTTGCATTATAGCATTTTTCATGTATTTCACATTTTTGTGTAGTAGGGTCCATTGAAAGTATTCATCATGGGTAATCCTTAGATGAAAATTTATATTATGGATCCAATGAGTGCTCCCACTCAAAATTTGAGTAAAATCGTAGGGTGATAAGTTGAAAATATTAGTTGAAAATATGTTTTTTTTTTTTTAAACCTTTTGAATCCATAAGTGATGAATCATCCCCCATGATTGACATCATCATATTGAATCCTATTTCTTCTTATAAAGCTGATTTTTTTTTTTTACATTTTTCGTTTGAGGCCCATTTTTTACCTCAAAAATTCTCTAATGAATGTGAGGCTTTCATCCCATGATTGATCTCTACAAATACAAAATTCCATTGTAACACCCTCTTCCCACATCTACCCAAGTAACCGGCCAACTGGTGTAAACATGTGACAAGAGGCTACTCATATGAGATTAAAAATCCTAGATGACCTTAAGGAGGCTGAGTCACGGGATTGTAAGGGCAAGGTAGTGGCTCTAGACCCTATAGCTGTGAGCTAGCCTTGTCAAGGTAGATGCTCATGCCCAAACAACAAATTTTCCACCTATAGCTCTGGGATCTGTGCCACATTTTCAGCCCCTAATCCCAAGTCAATGCCTATAACTTCATGTAACTCTAGGAGAGGGTAAACAAGATTTTTAAAAAAATATGGAAGCAATCACATCAACCGAACTCATCTGACTCCACCCAACCATGAGAGGAATTTCGTCAAACATGTCACAAACATAACATCTACAGGTATAAACAACATATTTAAACCAAGGGGTATTTTTCTTATCTGAGAATGGATAAGAAGCAATGCTCTTGTACATCATAATCTATCATACAATCTATTTCACCATATATACATGGGATAACCATTTACAGGAAAAAACATGAATAGAGACATACATCATCATTGATCGAATACTTTCTTATAACAAATAAATTAACAACAGAAATACCATGAATATAATAGAAATGAAATCCATACACAAACTAGTATATTTTCATATCGAATATCGGAGAAATGAGCTCTCCATTACTGAATGTAAAATCCAACCGGATATGGGACTTCCACGTTCCACTTGACCATATATTGGCTGAGCCAAATCTACTTCAGCCAATCACCCTCGTGTCATATTCCAAGAATGACTGTGGAACTTAAACCAAAAGAGCCAACCAGGGCATCCCAAGGCTAAACCACCTCACCCTCATCAATAAACATTTCATAACCGACTTTACCGTGATATATCTCAATCACTAGGCCAGCACAAGCATGAATATCACTAGATTCTCTCCGCCTAAACCACAATGAATTTTCCTGTCTCCTAGTCTCTCAGGCTTTACCGCAACCCACAGTTTGAATCAAGGGTCACTAAGCCCTAAACTGAGACATACTTTCCAAGATTTACCGCAATCCCAGTCCATGGAAATGACCTCCCATTTCCATTCTGGAATCGCAATTGGCTATAGAAACCCACCTAGATGTTTGCATTCTGCCTTAACCATTGAAATCTAAAAATTTGGCTACAAAATCTGCCACATCCCTCTTTAGATTCGGCCAATAATAAAATTTCTTCACTGCAGTCAAAGTCTTCTGGTAGCCTGGATGACCCGAATATGGTTTCACATGAAAATCCATTAAGATCACCTTCTTGAGCTCAATGTTGTCTGGTACATATATCTTGTCTTGAAATATGACCAATCCATCTACCGTGAGATGGTAATCCAAATCATGTACACATGTACATGTACCTGTACCACTTTTACATGTACTTTCACCTATACCTACACATGTACCTGTACCTATACCTATGTCAAAACTTGTACATGTATATTTACTCTAATGAAACCTATTCACAATATCGATATACCTGTGATCCTGCTGACCTGTCTGCAATATCCTATCCTATAAGTCTGCCCCATAAGAGCTCATCGCTACTAAGTGATTTACCTATACCTTCCTGCTAAGAGCATCTGCAACCATGTTCTCCTTTCCCTTGATATAACTGATCTCAAAGTCAAACTCATTGGTCATGGCCAACTATCTAGCCTACCTGGAATTCAGATTTGGTTGGTCAAATAAGTACCTCAACCCAATTTTATCTCTCATGAGTACAAACTGCCTACCAAGAATATAATGCCTCCACATCTTCAGTGCATGAATGATTGATACTAGCTCAAGATCATGTGCCAGGTAGTTTTTCTTCTGTGACTCATAGCACACCACTTGTCCATCCTGCATAAGGAATCGATCAAGTCCTCTCTTGCAAGCATATGTACACACTACAAAATCCTTGTCTAGATCTGCAATATTTAACACTGGATCATGTGTCAACAACTCCTTGAGCTACTCAAAACTAGCCTCACACTCCTATGTCCAATAAAACTGCTTACATTTTCTTAAGTAATGATGTGATAGGATAAGAAATATGTGAGAAGTTCTTGATGAACCTCCTGTAGTAGCCCGCCAATCCCATGAATGATCTCACCTCATCTACATTATTAGGAGCTACCCACTCCATGATGGCCCTTATCTTTTATGGATCTACTGCAATTCCTTCCTTGGAGAAAACATGTCCCAAGTAGTATGCCTCAGTCTGAAAGAAACTACATTTTCTGAGTTTAGCATACAACTTATGCTCTCTCAACAACCTCAATACCGCTTCCTAATATTTTGCATGCTCTCCCTCATTTTTAGAACACACTAATATATCATCAATGAAAACAATCACAAACTTTTCCAAGGACACAACACACTATTCATTAAACACATAAATGTAGCTGGGGCATTAGTCAAACTGAATGGAACTACAACAAATTAATAATTACTGTACTTGGTCCTGAATGCGGTCTTGTAGATGTCATGCTCTTTGATGCACACCTGATGATAGCACAATCTCAAGTCGATCTTAGAGAACGCTACTGCTCCTTTCAGCTGATCGAACAAATCACCAATCCTTAGTAGTGGGTAATTTTTCTTCAAGGTCACTTTGTTCAGCTACCTATAGTCAATGCACAATCTAAGAGTGTCATCTTTCTTCTTCACTTACAACACCGGTGCACCCCATGGAGATACACTTGGGCTAATGTACCCTTTGTCCAACATTTCCTTCAACTGCAATTTTAACTCTACCAACTCTGATGTGCTCATCCTTTAAGGTGCTTTGGATGTTGGATTTTCCTCTAGTACCAACTCAATAAAGAATTCTACTTCCCAGTGAGGTGGAAACCTTGAGATCTATACTGGAAATACATCCTGAAACTGCTGCAAAATTGGATACCCATTCAACACATCTACATCCTCAAATTCCTTACCTTTGTCACTAGAGATATGAACTGAAAATAGAAAACATCCTTTCATGTGACTACACTTGGCTTGCATAGCTGTCACCATCCTAACTGACGTGGCTTTCTTATTTCTTTGTAAGTCCCTTGGTTCCTGTAATATTCCCAAATTTTCACATGATATTTGGAATATTAGAGCTCATAATTTTCTTAATTAATTAAGTAAATAAAAGGTTGGAGGGACCCATAATCCTTAAAGATGAATAAAATCCACTTTTGATGTGTGTATGTGGATATTCTAGATCTAGATCTAAAACATGGAGTAGTGGAGCAGCTCCATTTATGGAGATCATGTCTCATTTATGAGATAGATCATGGAGGATGAAACAGTCAAATAAGATCATGGATCTTAAATGTAAAATCATGAGGATCTTTGAAAAGGTAAACTGAGATCATAGTGCATTCAAAGTAAGATCATAAAGCACTTATGATAAGTTAGTGGAGGAAGTGATGCATTTAATGCACACATGATGGAGAGGGTGATCACCCCATGTGAACATGATGGAGGACATGGAGAAACAACACAGTCAACCATGGATACTTATGTCCACCTGTACACTGCAGTTTTGGAGTGGGCCTAAACTATGGAAGGCTCATGATCTATATAATGAAGGTGAAGGCATAATAGAAGGGGATTTGGATACTTGGATTATTCTTTGATCTGTTTAGATCTGGATTTTTCAGGTGACATCTCCATGCACTCTTATGTTGTTTAACTAAGTTTGCAGTGTTGTTTAGCATAGGGTGTTCCCAAGTGGGAATCCCACCCTTACCCATAGAGGATTTGTGTGCCTACTCTGGGAAGGTTTTCTATTGAGCTCTATTCCTTATCAGGCATTGGTGCCATCTTCGAGAGGTTATTTCTAGCATTCAACTAGGAAATTGGTAGAGGATTAATCCTACCACTTTGTTCTTCATATTCCGTCTTACAGGAGAAGCAGATCTATATCTGACATTCAGGCCATTGGGTTTTACCTCCATGCAGCAACAGTCCATTCAAGGATTGCACAGTCCAATCCTGTAGATCTATTGAAGGAAGGAAGTTTCCTATATTTCAGCTGGAAATCCTGTGAGGGATAATCTCCTCACATTGGATCTATTGTTTCCATCACTCAGGAGTTGTATTGACATATCTAGCAGTAGGCTATTGAGCCTCCCTCTCTTACAACGCAGTTTTCCGAAGCTGTTGTTCATCCAACAACTATTTTCAGTGGAGGAGATTGGAGGAGCTAGATCTTGAGTTTTCAGACCAAGGATCTAGTGAAGGGATCATCCCTTCTTGCATAGATCTGATTGTGCATCATTGCAGCCATCATATCATCAGATTATGTAGCAGATCTTCATACCCAACAGTGTATATGTGAAACCCTAAGAGGGTGGTTTTATTATATTGACATATCGGAGAAACCCTTCCTAGGTTATCTTGGGTATCCATCATAGAGCCCAGATCTCTATTTTCAGCATCATTGGAGCTCCCATATTGGCTATATCTGACTTTATATATTTCTAGTAGTTGCAGTCCTAATAGTTGTAGTAGGGACTACGCAGTTTACCTTCCAGCAGTTCAGCAGTTACGCAGTCCCTCTTGTGGGATCATTGCAGGGTCATTCTAGGCCATTCCTTTGGCTTGAGTGTCTCATATTTTGAGCACTATTGTACTTGCTTTTTCACCTCCCATATAATAAAATGGCTCAGCTATTTTTGTGCATTCTGATGTGTATTTAGATTTATTGTTTACTTTGCTGCAGTTCTCGTATTGTGTTTGAGTATTACTGCATTCCCCCTTTTGGGATACTATAGTGGTATCAGAGCATGATCTTTGGCTCAGCTTGTGGACACTTCATCTTTTGCATCAAAAGAAGAAGCAAATAGAAGATATCTATCATGATGGAGGATTGTAGTTTTTCCACTCTTCTCTTCATATCCCTGCAAGATCTCTCCAAGGAGGTCAATCAAATGAAGAGGGAAAGGCAAAAGGAGGATCCAAGAAGAATATTTGATGAGGAAGGTCCAAGCACTTCCTATCAGTAAAAAGGAATACCGAAGGATCATAGATCTCCTCATAGATCTACTATACCCACTTTCTCTGAAGAAGGTGAATGGTATAAAAATGAAGAAAGAAAAGAATCTGAGACTCATGAGGCTCTCAGTCTGTATATTGAAGAGTACAAAGCACAGTCTAGAGCATTCAGGGAGAGTCTAACTCTCCAACAATTCTTCCAAATCAAAGAAGAAAGAGGATCCTATACAAGCAATAGAAGAAAGAGGCACAATATATTCTAATTTCCTACATTTGATGGATCTTCTTCAAGCATTGTTAAGGCTTGGAGGAAAGAGATAGATGCATTTTTCAGGCTACATCCTGTGGCTAAAAAGGAGGTTGTCCAGATTGTAGCACTTCATCTTCTAGGTGAAGCCAATGATTGGTGGTTTGGTCACATGGAGCATGCAAAGGTGACTAAGTATTCAGATTTCTTTCACAAGTTGAGAAAGAAGTTTGATGTGAGAAAACCAAAGATGTGTCCCAAAGAGACATTTCATAAGGAATCAAATGAGGATGTCATTCTTGTCACTCTGGACAAGGAGTCACTACATTCACCACCAGATGCAAAGGTACTTGTATCCAAATAAGAGGCACTTACATCTTTGCAAGATAGTCTTGAGCTCTAGACATATAGAGTCCCATACATGATTTAGGAGAATCATGAGGAAGAGGAGGTAGATTCCAGCGCTGGTACATTGATAGAAGAACAACCATCACTCTTAATAGTAGTTAAAGACATCATTGTCCCGATTGGTGGAACTCTTGTGTTCTTGCAAGAGGTTCCCACACGTCAATTGATCCAAGGTATGCATGCACTTTCATCACATATTGTTTCAATAGATCTTATTGAAACTTATGGGAACATGCCATTAGGGCCAATGCATAACCAAGGGTTAGAACAAAATGCTGATTTGAAGCAGCAACATATCACAACGTAGAGGACCCTTGATCTAATCAAGGATAAGAAGAGATATCCCAGTTCATCATTGTTGAGTTGCATTCAACCCTTTGAGTTGAAGTGTAGAGTTTTAGAAGATGGGATGAGCATGATCCTATGTACAATGGCTGGCTATGAGTTCAGCATTGTGCTTTACCATGAGACAACATATGTATCACCATGCAGATCTACAACATTTTCACTTAGTAACCGTGATAATGAAGGGGCCCCATTATTCTTAGAGCATTCTGTAGGTAGCTTCACTCATGAAGCAATGGAGGTTAAGATGATAGATGGTAGACATCTTGAGATGAGGAATCTTTTCTCCTTTCTAGATGACACTTTCTCAATGAGCATCTCATAGCTTAAAGAGAAAATTCTACCTGCAGCAAATCCAGAACCTCATTGGTTTTGGAGGGCCATTGATTGGAAGAAGGTATCATTAAGAAATCTCATTGGAGGTGCACTTCAACATGTCATGAAGTGAAAATTTATTCATCAGCTTGAGGAGAATGGTATTCTACAAAGGGAGGATCCTGTTTTTGCAGAACATCATTCATCATCCACATGGGGATGAGTGGGTGAGGATGATAAGAAAGGGGTTGCATGACCACTTGCAGATATATGACATGGGCCAGAAAGAAGTTTGGTTATGCTGGTTTCTCTTGGGTGAGTTTGGTTACTACCCAAAGGATACTATTTCATTGATCCATGCCTTGAAAAACACTCATGTAATGAAGGAGGCATGGTTGCGTAGGCTGCTTTTGGGTGAGTATGGTTACCACCCAATAGCTCATATTTTCTTGACTCATGCCTTGTGTATCAATGATAGTATGAAATAGGAGAAGGCATGTTCACTTGGGTTGACCATGAGAGATTTTAGCCATCACATGACATCTCCTATGTCTATGTGTTTTGTATTGTGTAGAATTTGGCATGGTGGTCTCATGATGTGTATTGATGGAGCTTGCTTGTATTGGGCTGATGTGAAATTCACATGTCTATCAGTATGTGTTTACTCCATGATACACATGAGGAGGTGAAAAGGCAACACAATCTCTTGTTGCTTTGGTTGCTTTTGGGGGAGTTTGGCTTATCCATCTTGCATGGTGGAGATGGAGGATGGCAGCAAAGGGCCTTACTCCAGTGGCTACTATTGGGAGAATATGGTTTGACATATTTGTCTACCCATATGTCTCTATTTATTCTTTTATATAATGTTGGAATGATGCTTGGATCCAACAAGGCCAACAGGGCTAAAGATGAGGGCATGTTAATGCTCAATTTACTTCATGAAACATGGGATGAAGAAATTATTTGTGAGATGGGACCTTTCCTTTGTGGGAAGAACCATTTTATTTTATGTATAACATGTATTGATGATGATGTTGGACATCATATGTTTGTCACTTGGTACTTTTTGGAGAAAGGAAGACATCTAACTATACAGTTGGAAGTCATTCTATGCATTCTTAAGAGACAACTTTGGAACCAAACATGCATAACACATTGTAGCAAATGGACGAGGCCTTCCTTATGTGGATGCCATTTGGAGGGGAATAGATGGCTTTGCATCTACTTTTTTTTTTGCTTGAGGACAAGAATTTTTTTTCCGGGGAGGACTGTAATATTCCCAAATTTTCACATGATATTTGGAATATTAGAGTTCTTAATTTTCTTAATTAATTATGTAAATAAAAGGGTCGAGGGACCCATAATCCTCAAAGATGAATAAAATCCACTTTTGATGTGTGCATGTGGATATTCTATATCTAGCTCTAAATCATGGAGTAGTGGAGCAGCTCCATTAATGGAGATCATGTCTCATTTATGAGATAGATCATGGAGGATGAAACAGTCAAATAAGATCATGGATCTTAAATGTAAAATCATGAGGATCTTTGAAGAGGTCAACTGATATCGTAGTGAATTCAAAGTAATATCATAAAGCACTTATGATAAGTTAGTGGAGGAAGTGATGCATTTAATGCACACATGATGGAGAGGGTGATCACCCCATGTGAACATGATGGAGGACATGGAGAAACATCGCAGTCAACCATGGAGACTTATGTCCACATGTGCAACACAGTTTTGGAGTGGGCCTAGACTATGGAAGGCTAATGATCTATATAATGAAGGTGAAGTCACAATAAAAGGGGATTTGGATACTTGGATTATTCTTTGATATGTTTAGATTTGGATTTTTCAGGTGACATCTCCATGCACTCTTATGCTGTTTAGCTAAGTTTGTAGTGTTGTTTAGCACATCATGTTCCTGAGGTTGTTTCTAGCATTCATCTAGGAAATCGGTGGAGGATTCATCCTACCACTTTGTTCATATTCAGTCTTCCAGAAGCAACAGATCTATGTATGACATTCAGGCCATTGAGTTTTTCCTCCATGTAGCAATAGTCCCTTCAAGGATTGCGCAGTCCAGTCTTGTAGATCTATTGGATGAAGGAAGTTTCCAGTATTTAAACTGGAAATCCTATGAGGGATCATCTCCTCACATTGGATCTATTGTTTCCATCACTCAGGAGATGTATTGACATATCTAGTAATAGGCTATTGAGCCTCCCTCTCTTACAACACATTTTTTTAAAGTTTTTGTTCATCCAACAACTATTTGTAGTGGAGGATATTGGAGGAGCTAGATCTTGAGCTTTTAGCCCAAGGATCTAGTGAAGGGATCATCCCTTCTTGCATAGATCTGATTGTGCATCATTGAAGCCATCATATCATCAGATTATGCAGCAGATCTGCATACCCATCAATGTATGTGTGAAGCACTAAGAGGGTGGTTTTCTTAGATTGAAAGATCTGAGAAACCCTTCTTGGGTTATCTTGGGTATCCATCATAGAGCCCGAATCTCTGTTTTCAGCATCATCGGAGCTTCCATACTGCCTAGATTTGAATTTATATCTTTCTGACAATTACATTCCCAACAGTTGGAGCAGGGACAACACAGTTTTCCTTCCATCAGTTCAGCAGCTACGCAATCCCTCTTGTGGGATCATTGCAGGGTCATTCTAGGCCATACCTTTGGCTTGAGTGTCTCATATTTTTAGCACTGTTGTACTTGATTTTTCACCTCCCATATAATAAAATGGCTCAGCTATTTCTGTGCATTATGATGTGTATTTAGATTTATTGTTTACTTTGCTGCAGTTCTCATATTGTGTAATATTCCTAAATTAGCATGCAGCTAATGGGAATATTAATTGTGCTCTTAACATTTAGTTAGATGAATAAATGGGTAAGGAGACCCATAAGTATCTTAAGTAGGCATAAAATCCCTATTAATATGAAAAGGGATCATGTTAATAACTGGATCAAGCACCCTCATGTGTGAACAAGGGATAATAAATGTGGATAAGGTCAAGTTTTACCAAGTCAACAACATTAATATGGGAGGAGTGTATCATTAATAAAGACAACTCAATGTGAATGAGGATCAGTTTAGCTAGTCAGAATAAAGACACCTTGGGGTGAAAGGAGAAAATGCATGGTGAATAAGTCATGGTTGACCAAATCAAACAACCCTGTAAATAGAAGAGTGGGACTAATTGAGACAACATAATTTTGGAGGAGGAGCCTTTGCATGGAAGTAACCTCATAAATGGGTGGGACCCATGGTGAGGAAGCTCATCAACTATATAATGGAGGGAATGGAAGCCATATGGGCATGATTGAAGATATGATTTGATGATTGGGTTTGTTTAGAATTATTTTCATGCTTCAGTTGTTTAGCTAAGTTTGTTGCACTGTTTAGTGCAAGGGTTTTCTCAAGCGGGAATTCCCCACTCTTCCTTGGAGATCTTGTTCAATAAATCTGAGAGGATTTTTCTGGACTTCATTTCCACCATCCAGAACTTGGCCAAGTACTCACCTACAACTATAGCACAATCCCTTGGAGAAACTGTGTTATTTTACATGGTGTTGTAGTGGAAGGGTTTAAACCCCTATTATTTGAGCTAGTTTCCGTGAAGGAGGATCAACATTTTTCCTGGAAATATAGTAGGACGAGCATACAATCATTTCTTTGTATTATCAACCATACTTATGCAGTGCTTCAGCCATTCTGCGTGATTCAACCATAGATCTGCAACACATGCTTCTTGTACTTCATGTTTATCAAGAAACCCTTGCTAGGACATCTTGGATTTATGTAAAAGAGACCAGATATATGTTTTGAGATCTATTGATTAATATAATAGAAGGTCTATTTCATCTCACTATTTCTAAGTATAAACCCTCAATAAATTTCACTGTCACTTTATACAGTAATTCTGTGTTGCAGTAGTCTTGGGGTTGCAATGTTTTTGAGCTGTTTTGGGCTTGGGAGGCCTGTTTAGTTAGGCTATAGTGATTTTTTTCTAATATCCTTGTATATTTGGTTAGTATAATGTCTAATCTAAAGGATCCATGGGATTTTATTTATTTTTATAACACATATTTCTGAAAAATGCATTTTTAATGCATGTATTGTTGATTTTCCCATTTAGGAATATTACAGTGGTATCAGAGCTCTAATATTGGCTCAGCCTATGTAATTCAACCATTATGGAGTCTTCTCATGGGAAGGAGAGGATTTTCAAAAGATATCAAGGCAAACCCTTATTTTCTGGGGGGAATGAGTTCTCAAAATTTCATCTTCAAACTCTGCATGGTATCAACAAAGACATCAAAGAAATGAGGGAAAAACATGGAGATCCCTCAACAAGATTTGTACATGAGGGAAGCTCTCGTTCCTCATATTATGGGTGTGATAATTCAACCAAACCATCAGATTTACAATGTTCTACCAGCCATATGTTCATGGAGAAAGGAGATGTGCCAAAGAGGGAGACTCTCGGTGATTATTTGCAAGAGTATGAATATGAATCCAAGAGGTTCAAAGATCACTTAAACTTCCAAGGGTTTTGCAAGATCAAGGAGGAAAGGAGCACAAGGGGCAAGCAGCATGGTTTTGGTAGATTCTTTCTATCTACTTTTGATGGCTCACCTAAATGTCCATCTAGGGTTTGGGTGGAGGATCTAGACACCTATGTGCAACAACATTAAGTTTCAGAAGATGAAGCCATTAAAGTAGAAACACTGCATTTTGAAGGTAAGGCTTATGCTTGGTGGTTGTTTGAATATTTCTCATTAAAAAATGAAAATACATCTACTTATGCAAAGTTCATTAGAAGAGTAGTGGAAACATTTGATGAAAAATTTTATGAAACACCTTTTGTGGAGCTAATCAAACCACAACAAACAAATCCTTTGCATGGGTTGGAAGGATCTATAAACCCAACTCCATTTCAGAAAACCATTGAAGGGAATGAAAACTTGTATGATACCTTTCCAAGGGCAAGTTCCCCATTGCATGAAGAGATTTCTCCTTCAAGGAAAGACCAAGATCTAAGGTCTCTCATTGTTAATGAGGTATTCTCACATATTAATGAGCAGAAAGAGAAGGCTGGAGGTAACAACATTGTCATATCAAGAGCACATATAGTACCTCATGAAGAGGATGATGTATTACTTTATCCAAAGAGAGAAATTATTGCACTCTTGCAAGGAGTTCCAAAAAATCTCACATATGGAGATCATGTTATAGTCCATTTGCAACATGTGCCATCATTGACAAATGGTGAGATCTTGAAGATAGAAGAAGACAAAGGGGAGGACAAGCATCATATAATGAGTAGCATGTTAGTCATTAGTAATTTTTTTCCTTGATGATGACTAAATGACTATCCCAATATTTCTAGAAACAAGGTTCATAAACATTGTGAGTTCTATAAATCTCACTGCATTCATTATCCTCAAGACAATTTTTCACTATCTCATCACTCCATAATGTCTAGCTTTGCTTACCAGTCCCAGAAAACCCATTAGATGCTTGTATCACCCATTCTGTGCATATGTATTCACCTTTGGCCCAAATCCTCTATTTTTTTTTGCCTAAAAATTCCCCACTACCACCTAAGCCTACCAATCAAACAACTTTGTTATGCCTCCCATGATACTCACAAACACTGATGGTATCAAATTGTCTCTGTAGACCCTTTGGATAGTCAAGTATGTTGAATTTTGGATCTTCAATACACTAAGCTTATCATAGATCCTATCTTACACTTGGTGATCCCTAAGTCTAAGTCTCAGTCCAAAATCCAGGTCCAAGAAAGCCTCCATTAGGTCACCTAAGATCTCACTGAGTCATAGGATGGATTTGGTGCCCTACAAACTATGTCTTCCTGTATGAAGATATTGTTTTCAAAGAGGAATATAGTCAAGAAATTTGATCCAAGACTGATCAAAAGTCATCCAAGAAAAGCCTCCTTGGCTTAGAGCACAAATACTACAAGGGACAGTTGCCCTTGTTCACATTTTTGCAAGAAATGATCAAGGTTGCCATTAGCAATAAGAAGAGGTAGGGTAATAGGATGTAATCATCACCAGGAGACATACACAAACAAGAAAAAGGCAGCAGGCCTGTGTTTAAAAGATAATTAGGGTTTCTATGGTTGGTTAAAAAAATAGTGGTGAGAAGCAAGAGACCATCAAAAAGGCTACAAGGAAAGAAGCCACCTAAAATCCATCAAGTGCACATTGAATATTTTTTACAATTGATAAATAATTTTTGAGAGGCTATAGAGAACTTAGAAGACAACACTCCTTGTTTTTCTCTAACAGCCCTAAAACCTAAGAGTTTGGACAGACTGGCAAGATAGGTCAATTTAAGATGACAAGGCCTCCTTCTTAAAAGAAGAGGGCATGAAAAGTGCATCAGTTTAAGAGGCTAATGTTTTCAAGTACAGTCAAAGGACCTATACAAATGATCAAAGGGAAAGGCAAGCATGAAGTTAAAAAATGAAAGAGAGAAAACAAGGTGAATCATTATGTCACTATTTAGAAAATGATATTTCAACTTCAAAAGGTCACTAAGGAATCAAGGGAAAATGAAATATAGGCATCTGCAGAAAATAAAAAATGGCTAAGAAAAACCATGACATGGTATGATTTGTTTTAAACTCTGTGACAAAGGAGGGAAAAGACAACATTTTCAATTTATCTGTAATGTTCTCTTTTTAGAAATATCACAAGTTTATTCCAGAGATAGACTGTGGGGGAATTTTCTGGATATGTCACCTCTAAAGAGAGGGTGAGATACAGATGCTACCTGGCCCTTCACAGACTCTGTCTATAGCTATGTCAGATTTCCTATTAGGAAAAGCTACTCTATTGAGGATGCCTCAAGATAGAGCTACAACAATAAGCAAATACACCAATTGACAAATAGTAGTGACACATACTCATAAAATGTGAGAGGAATCCATAGCTATCTCATTATAATAATAGAAGCAACATATGTATACAAAATCTTGAGGGAAATGATACTCAAGATGTATAATGCCAAGCCTCAAGAGAAGAGTACATGAATCATGAAAGAAACTTTGCTGCATATATAAACCCTAGCTATGACAGCGCAATTTAAAGAGCAACTGCATGCTACAAATGCCAAATGCATAGATATACAATGATATGGAACAAAATAACATTAGGACTGAAGACATAAACTCCCAAAGGCTACCTCCTATCAATCCTGGAAGGATTGATCATAGAACCCAAAATCTGCAAAATGCCAAAGTAGCTGGGTAGCTGCAGCAACTCAGAAATAGAACTAGATGGAGATGGCTATAGATGATGCCCAAGCTGAACATGCCTCCTCCAATGGATCTTTTGAATGAAAGGCTAATCCCTTCATCAAATATCTCTCCCTCCAACAATCTGCAAGAGCCCCACTACAAATGCTCTTTAGGAAATAAAGCAGTCACTCGGTGAACTGTGCTGTAGGGGCAAGAGAGTGAGATGGCCTTGATGCCAAATCCGAAATAATGCTCAGAAATCTTCCTCACTAAATCCTCAAAGGGATAGGGACTCATTTCCTCTGAAAATCAGCTCCATAAGTGGTGTAGATGCCCTCCACCGCAAATCTCTACAATGCAGCAATACTCTTGAACAAGAGTAATGTTGTCACTGAAGATGGAAGCTTTGGCCTTGAGCCATGGAGTGTGGAGAATGAAGAAAAACCTTCAAGAGGCCTCTCAAGAATGGGAAGGAATCCTAAACATGAATTCCTCCGGAAATTCTTGCTTAACAACAAGGAATTCTCTCTTGTCTGAATAGACAATGAGATGAATAATACTCAACATGAGCAAAAATGGCTGCCATACCCTTCTCTTATACAAGTGAAAGCCTCCTTACCATGGACCCCACACCTTAGGGTTTTCTCCACCAAGTGATCTCTCTCCCATGTGAACTGCGCTGCCTTTTTAAGCAATCTTCTCCTTCTTCTATTGCGCAGTCAAACTTGGTCAATCATGACCTAAACCTCTTGCAAATAATCTTGTTCACACATGAGGGTGTGTAAACCAGTTCCAAAGGTGATCCCTTTTATTAGTATGAGGGATTTTATTAAGGTTTTTATTTGGAATGGGTCTCCCTACCCGTTTATTCTCCTCCTCTATGAAATCTGCAAAAATTAATATTCCAAATTTGATGCTTGCAAATTTTGGAATATTACAGTCCTCCCCTCTCAAAGATTACTTGTCCTCAAGCAAGTACAAGGATAGAATGATTTACTTCCCCTTACTTTTCCTGTATCATCCATGCATGATAAAATCCTCCAAGAAAAGGATGCCGTATCATCAATCAAGTGTTCAGGTTGTCCCTCCAACATATGCAATCTAGCCTTTGGTGAACATCCCCAAATAGCTGTCATGTAGAAGAAAATATCCATGAAGGAAACATTGGCTTGTCTAAGGGCCTCCTTGAGACATGAGATCTGATATAAAGTGGGACTCATCATCCCCATATGAATCTCCCATCCCCAAGAAATCATCCATACAACATGAGCTGCTTCCAAACATAGCAACTCATAGAAAACTCTCTCCACCTTGAGCTCCGGAAAAGAAGGTGGGCTGAAAATCTGAATATGGCAAGCTCCATAGCTCACCCCATGCTGTCCTCTCCTCCACTTATGATTAGTGTGGAGTTTGTGTTGATCAAGGGCTGAAAATGTATTTCCTCCAAGTGGCAACATGAAGAGAAAACCTCCAAGGATCTCTCCTCCATCAATGAAAATATTGTTGGCCCATAGTATGTCATCTATGATTGGTAGGACATGATCATCATAGGATACCCCAATGACATGTTTGATGTAGGTTATACCATGTGCAGCAAGATACAAACAATGTCTTATAGGGCTATAGCACAATCTCATCCACTGCAGCTGCAGAAAATAAAATGGCAAGCATTGTATAGAAAATACCACCTCTACTACTGAATAGTAAATTGATGAGTGAATTAGCAATACAAAATTAGATACATGCCCACATATATACAATGGATGGATATCATAATAAAGCTCATGGCCCACCTCCAAATAAGGCAAATAAGTGGCTGTGGTGGCCATGTCTCTCCTCATGTTCCCACTAAAACATGAAATGCAAAAGCTATGGGGGTCTCCTCCCCCCAAAGACACATTCAACTTATGTGTCATTTTACCAATCATGCTCCCAATAATAATATGGAAAATATAAGCAAATGGAAACATGCTCCTTATAAAAATAGAGGAAGTACTGATGGTTTCATATGGTGCTGGAAAGTACCAACAGTCTCCCAAGAGTGCATAACGCAGTTTTGCAAACTGCTGCTTAAGAAATGTACCAGGAAAAATGTTTTGAAGTACAATGCTAATCATATGAATTATCTGATCATGTGTATAATGGAAAAAAAATTTCCCAAGGCCATGTGGAAGATGGCTGTCACCATCATATGGTTTGGACCAACTTTTCTTATGGATCAACATGAAAAATATGCCCTTTCGAGGAGCCATGCACTGCAACATAATGATAAGAGCATGTAGATCAGAAAATGTAAACACAAGACTCTTACCATAAGCTATAATTAATATGATAGATGGATCTATGTATATGATCCTCCTCCCAAGTGTCAGCGTTATGATCTCATGTAAAAAGGCTCCAGCCCAAGCCAGTCTTTGTCTCTTGACATGCTCCTTGTCAAGAACACCTCTGGTGATGCAGCTGTAAATGTGAAGCTTCTCCCAAGATGGGAATGCCTCCTGATTAGTCCAACCCGAAGATTAATCCCTTTTCACTATGAGAGTTCCCTCCTCTACTCTTGAAACACCATAAATCATATGAGAGCAAATCTGCTTGTGCTCTCTCCAAGATAACTCAAGCAACACAAGTGCTTGCTGCCTTCTCATGCTCACATCATGTAACTCATGTGATGAAGGTACCATGATTGATATATGTGCCATATCATCTACATGTGTCCCTGATATCTACTGCTCAATGACGCAAACATCCTGCCACCTCTCTTCTACTCCCATCCTCCTGGAAAAAGAGTGCTCCAAGTGATGGCCAAACTCCTTCAAGAGGAGCCAACGCAGCCAAGCCTCTTGCTGCCCAGTAACATATATTTTCAAGGGGAAAATTAGCCTCTTTCTTCTCATCCACATGCACTCAGCTGCTTGTTGATGTCTTCTCCTCTTTCCCCTTTTGGTACTCCTCCCATGAGGGCTACCATTCTCCCAAATCAAATCACCTCTCTTGCATTCCATGGAGGATTGGAGTGCAGCTCCTTGGAGACCTCTTAGAAAATATCTCTCACCCATGACTATGTTGGATCCATGAGGACCCAATTGTGATGGAGGTAATATCTCCTCTCCACGCATGTTTAACAACGCTGCTAATTCCTCCAATAGTGTGGCAGCTGTTTCATCCTCTGGTTCAAGGTTTGTTCCCTGATTTATCATGAAGGTGCCATGGTTTATTTCATCCTCCAATGGTTTGCATCCCAACCTCAAGGGCTGAATGAGACTCATCAAAAGTGCCTAAGGATGAGGGTTTATCTATTCCTTAAACCCTTTGCACAACGTAGTGCAATCATGGTGCTCTGGAATAGCAATAGATGTAGATCCTGAGACCTTTAAATATGAATTTCCACCATTCTTTAAGTTGTTTGTTGAAATTAAAAGTGGAACTTCCCTCATACCTTGATGGATCCTAGGGTCTTCTTGTGTGGCTGCAGCAGTTGCCTCCTCTAATGCCATAGCTGCCTCCTCCATAGCTGAAAAGGCTGCTCTCCCTTTGTCCTCTCTCCGTCAAAGGTTTGAATCAACCTTTGAGCAAAGTCTTCAAAAGAGCTTACCCTTGAATGGACCAAGGGTTTGAACCACCAAAAAAAGGCTCCACCCTCCATGTGTAGTGTTGCAATCTCCACTACTTCTTCCTCTGCCACAGGATGTAGCAAGAAAAAGGCTTCTAGCTTTTTTACCCAAGCTCTAGTTGAAGTGTCCCCATCAAATGTAGACAATAGAAACATGTTGCCTCTGATTTCTCTTCCACTATAGGGCCTTCTCTCCTGCTTCTGCTAAATAAAATGTGGGAGCGTTGTAGCTTCCCTGAATGCTGCAGAATGAGATTTATATTCATGCAGGTATTGATTTAGAACCAAATGATCCAAGAATCTCTCATGCTTGTTTCCTTTTTGAGAATAGGAAGTGCATGGACCTTCCTCTTCTTCTCTTTGCTTCTCCTCCTTGGGGAGGTTCTTATTTGTTCTGAAAATAGATGAGATCAAGCTCATCTTCTGCATCATCATCTTCTTCCTCTTTCTTGGGCTTGAAGGCCACAGGCTGAGCCAAGAAAGGTGCTATGATACCACTGTAATGTTCTTTTTTCAGAAATATCACAAGTCTATTCCAGAGATATATTGTGTGGGAATTTTCTGGATATGTCACCTCTAAAGAGAGGGTGAGATCCAGAGGCTACCTATCCCTTCACAGACTCTGTCTATAGGTATGTGAAATTTCCTATTAGGAAAATCTACTCTATTGAGGATGCCTCAAGATAGAGATACAACAATAAGAAAATACACCAATTGACAAATAGTAGTGCCACATACTCATAAAATGTGAGAGGAATCCATAGCTATCTCATTATAATAATAGCAGCAACATATGTATAAAAAATCTTGAGGGAAATGATACTCAATATGTACAATTCCAAGCCTCAAGAGAAGAGTACATGAATCATGAAAGAAACTCTGATGCATATATAAACCCTAGCTATGACAGCGTAGTTTTAAAGAGAAACTGCATGCTACAAATGCCAAAGGCATATATATACAATGATATGGCACAAAATAACATTAGGATTGAAGACATCAACTCCCAAAGGCTACCTCCTATCAATCCTGGAAGGATTGATCATAGAACCCAAAATCTGCAAAATGTCGGAGTAGCTGGGTAGCTGCAGCAACTTAGAAATAGAACTGGATGGAGATGGTTGTAGATGATGCCCAAGCTGAACATGCCTCCTCCAATGGATATTTTGAATGAAAGGCTGATCCCTTCATCAAAGATCTCTCCCTCCAACAATCTGCAAGAGCCCCACTACAAATGCTCTCTAGGAAATGACGCAGTCACTGGGTGAACTGTGTTGTAGGGGCAAGAGAGTGAGATGGCCTTGATGCCAAATTTGCAATAATGCTTTGAAATATTCCTCACTAAATCCTCAAAGTGATAGGGACTCCTTTCCTCTGAAAATCAGCTCCGGAAGTGGTGTAGATGCCCTCCACTGCAAATCTCTATAATGCAACAATACTCTTGAAAAAGAATAACATTGTCACTAAATATGGAAGCTTTGGCCTTGAGCCATGGAGTGTGGAGAATGAATAACAACCTTCAAGAGGCCTCTCAAGAAGGGGAAGGAATCCTAAACATGAATTCCTATGGAAATTCTTTCTTAACAGCAAAGAATGCTCTCTTGTCTGAATAGACAATGAGATGAATAATACTCAACATGAGAAAAAATGGCTACCATACCCTTCTCTTATACAAGTGAAAGCCTCCCTACCATTGACCCCACACCTTAGGGTTTTCTCCACCAAGTGATCTCTCTCCCATGTGAATTGCGCTGCCTTTTTAAGCAAGCTTCTCCTTCTTCTATTGCGTAGTCAAACTTGGTCAATCTTGACCTAAACCTCTTGCAAATAATCTTGTTCACACATGAGGGTGTGTAAACCGATCCCAAAGGTGATCCCTTTTATTAGTATGAGGGATTTTATTAAGGTTTTTATTTGGAATGGGTCTCCCTACCCATTTATTCTCCTCCTCTATGAAATCTGCAAAAATTAATATTCCAAATTTGCTGCTTGAAAATTTTGGAATATTACATTGTCAAAATGCATGCCAAAGATAGCTTGGGCAGTGTCCCAAATTTCAAGGAAAAAGGGGTGAAAGGAACAACAGCATCAGCCAGCCATCAAAACTAGAACAGAAGGCAAGACACCTTGAGAAAACCTTCAGAACCCCTGCAAAAACATAAAAATATCAATCAAAGGATTTAAACATAAGAAAATTGGGTTTTTAAAATTCAATTTATCTCCCTCAAAAGGATAAAAAGGTGTGAAAAATTCATGTTTAGCTCATTTGGCATTTGCAAGAAAGAAAGAAGTTGCAGAAGAGAAAAAACAAGGGTTCCAGACGATTTCTGGGCAAATTTTTGTCAGGCGCTACGCAAATCAAGAGCACTACGCATCCAGGAGGCCTTGCTGCATAAATGGGCATGTTTCCCATTCAAAATTACATGGAACTACACAAAAATCTCTCGGCGCTGCGCTAACCTAGAGCGCTGCGCAAACTTGGGCCAAAACTCGCCCAAAACTCACAAGACAGGCACACCACCCAACTCACCCAAAATACGTGCAGAGGTTGCCCTTTTTCCGGTGTTGTGCTAACACCTGTGCCCACTCTGCTAGCGCTGCGCTAACCACTGTGCACACCCTGCTGGCGCTACGCAAATGGCCTCACCCGATAGTACAGGCAGAGGTGTTGCACAAACACCTGGGAAGTGCCAAGATCAAAGGCCCTTGCCCTAAATCAAATTTTCTCTCTCCAAGCAGCCTCCAGGGTTTGTAAAAGGCCAAAATTGGTATGTGGTACCCTCTCCATGTCTCCAAGAAATATTTTCAAATTAATTTTAGTTTTTAAGTGGTTTTTTAAGCTGAAACCCTAGGAAGATAAGCTCTAGGTCATGCACACAAAAGAGCTCCTATTCGAAATCCTCTTGCAAACAGTTTTATATCATACTAGGGTGGGTGAGTTGAGGTGTATACAAACACAGTTGAGAAGGGCTTCCTTAAAGCCCCAAAGCCACTAAAAACTTGAAACCCTAGCCTCCATACCCCTCATTCACCAAAGTTGACCTCATCCTCATTTTTTCATTTTGTCTCCATCAAACTCCAATTTTCAAACCAGTGTCTCCCACCATCATGTCAGGGACTAAAAACAATAGTGGTAGTGAAGGGGTCAAAGGCCTTTGAAACCAAAGCACAAGGGAGGGAAAGTTAATAGGTTGGAACCCAAAAATACAGTGGATATCACATCTTCTCCTAGGATCTTGTCATGCTTTCAAAACACAAGGTGTTTTCAATTTTGTGAGAAGGTCAAGCAAGTGAAGAGCAATCCTGAGCTTACAAGGCTCCTCATCCTCAATTTACAAAACAAACATGCTGACCTTGCAGGGGTGAATTTTGAGATTTCAGCAAGGTCCATATCTGAAGCCACTGGTATCCCTTCAGTGGGTGAGAAATGGTTCAATAATGGTAAGCTAGAAAGGGATTTATTTGAACCATTCATCAAAAGGAGGAATAGAGAAGGTAGCATCACAGTTTTCCCTTTCTCACATCTCAAACACAAGTATGCACCCTTGATGTTGGCTATCATGAAATACTTCACCTGTGAGGGGAGATACTCTAGGGTCTATAGCTATCATCTTAGACTCCTTATGCATTTCACAGGGGTCAAGGCACTTGACCTACCCTACTCTCTCTATAGGAGTATTATGAAAATGTGTTCTGTTCTCCAAAGGAGGAGTTACCCCCAACAAATGTACAGCTTGTTCCACCATTCCTTGATCAAGATGGTGCTTTTACATCAGAGAGCAGCAGGGTGTACCTTGAGATGTTTTCATAAACAATGAGTTATTCTCAAACCCATAGCATCCTCATCAAACAAATCTTCCTTCCTCATCTGCACAAGTTCCCTCACCACAAGCACACATCCCTTCCTCTCCTTCTCTTGATGCATCAGGTGAAGCAGGGAGTGAAACTCAAGGATCACATAGAGATCAGGGTGAGGGTGAAGAAGTAAATGAGGCAAACATAGAAAGGTATGAAGAAGAGGCAGAGGATATGGGAAGTGATGGAGGAAACAATGATGAAACACAAAGTAGCGAGCATAATGAACAAACAAATCACAATGGAGATGATGGAGACAGTAGGGAAGAGCAACAAGATGAAGAAGGCAGTCGGAAAAGTGCACAAGACAACCAAGGAAATACTCATGATAGTCATGACAGCTGTCATGACTGTCATGACACTAATTAGTTTCTAAATAACCAATAAACTCAAAATTATAGTGCGGGAAATGACCAAGGAGAGAACCTCAGTAAAGAAAAAAGCCAAGATGAGGCTGATGGTAGTGACGAGGGTCAAAGAAATGATGAAAACATGGTCAAAACTACCATCATCACCCCTCACATATGCACATACTACAGAGGAAAAAGAGATGTGTTTGCTGCCTCAAAAAGGCAAAGAGCCATCTCTCCTCAAGCTATCAAAACAGTGGACAAGGGAAAGGAAAAGGTGGGAAATATTGAGCAGTAGGTAAAGGTGAGGAGGAGTAAAAGGATAAAGAAAACTACTCAAGGGCTTGAGTTCATTGACTTAGACAGTGATAATGAGGATGAGGAGATGACCACTAAAATGCTACTCCTAGACAAAGATGCACAAATAAAGGTGTGGGAGAAGGATTTTGAAAGAGCACAACGCATCATTCAGTACTACAAGAATGAGCATAAGTACTTCAAGAAGATCAAGAGAGGCCTTGCTCTCCAAAAGAAGATGACCAAGCATTACTCAAAGAAGAGCAGGTTTGCTTGTGCCAAACTCAAGGAGGCTGTCCTTGAGGTAAAAAACCTAAAAAGGTAAAATGAGCATAACAGCCTTGGGATTTTGGCTGAGGCTTCTCAGCAATTATCTAAAAATATTTAAGGAGGGTCTCCACCAATTTTGAAGGAATTTGGACAAAATTTTGTTTTTTTTGAAATTTTTTGGTCTCATTTGCGCAGCACCTCTGGCGCTACGCAAACACATGGAGCATCCCCAAGAGAAAAACTTTACATTTTTGGATTTTTCATGACCTGCACATCATACTCACCAAATTTCAGAAGATTTGGAGCAGTTTTGACCCCTCAAAAGGTCCAAAAACACCTCAAAAATCACCTTTCTGCCCCTATTTTAGGCCTGGCACTGCGCAAATAATAGTCTGAGGATTTTGGCATTTTTGACAGGGTTACAGGAGCTGGATCATAAAACCACAATAATTTTTGGAAATTATACTCTTCAGGCTTTCCAACGAGCCATCATGATTCCAAATCCAACATCGGGAAGTGGTCCAAAACTTGGTTGCAAAACAACCTATTTTCTGTAAAAGTAGCGCTCCGCAAACAGACTATCTTTTTGCCAAAAAATCAACAAAAGACACAAATTTATGGCAAAAAAGTTTTTTAATATTTTCTTGGGCAAAACACTCCAGATTTGATTGAGGAGTTATGTTATGATATTTCTCATTTATTAGCTTATCTATTATGTGTCTTGGGCCTTGCATGGTCATTAAGCACATAAATGACATTTATGACAGAATTAGGGTTTCTGGAAGCCTTTTATGGTTTCCTCCTCCTCACTTGATCCATAAATAGAGCATGAGGCTCTTATGTATTGGGTTGGACTTTGATGACTGATTTTGAAGTAATACATAGTCCCTTGGAATTTGAAAAGGACTTGATATCTTGGAGTTTATGAATGCCCTGGTTTGTTTGTTGATGGAGGAGGACTGGTTGCAAGATCCATGAGCCTGGTTGATGGTGAAGTGTTTCTTTTTGTTCATGTTTTCTAGTTTATCATTGTGTTTCCATCTTTCTATGTTGCAGTAGGACAAAGAATTTAGACTAAGAAATGTTTTCTAATGGTACCTTAGGTCTGTTTGTTCTTCACTGCCTTAATGCTTTCTTCTGCTAGGATATGTTAGAGAATCCTTATTTTCTCTCTAAGGATATCCTAAGCTTGTTTATTTCTTGAATGGTTTAAAACAGTTGGTATCAAGCATGATTTATGGTTAGCCCTGCTTATTTGTTGCCACTAAAGCATTGTTCTTAAAATCTCTCTTTAAAACATCATTATTTAGGTCTGTCAAAGAAGTTTGGTTTCAAGTCATACTCTTTGCACTTGCTTGGTTAATTGTTTTAGAGATATTTATGGCTATAATCTTAGATTTTTAGGAGTTCCCTCCTCTCTGATTATAGTTGTTTGTGACCTTAAATGTTTTCTCATTTTGAAGGTGAATTTACTTAAGTTAGATGAGCTCTTATGCTTTCTATGTCTCACTGGAATGTTTATCTTGGATATTGATCAGTTTAAGTATTGTTTATTGAGCTTAATGGTTTTCCCTACCTCATGAGATATAGCTTTGGCTTATCTATGTTTAATATCTCCTTGTTAAAGTATATGATAAAGGATTCTTGTTTGCCCTTTGTTAACTTTGTTTCTCAAAATTTGATGTCCATCTGTTAGGTCCCTATATTACTAGTATAGTCCCTTATTTTTGTTAGTGTAACCCCCTTATTGTTATTATTGTACCCTTGTAACCCCCATATTGTTATTATTGTGCCCTTAAATTATTATTGTTAGGTCATGGACTCCTATATATAGAAAGGAGGTTTTGTAATTTGAATCATCCAAGAATTGTTCATTCATGTAATGTATTGGAGGTTTCCCCCTCGAAGTGGCTTATTTCTAAGGCATTGATCTCTCTTTTCTTCTCTTTTTGGAGTTGGTTTCACAACATTTGGTATCGAAGCTTTGAGATTCTAGGGTTTCGCTGCTCCAAAAAGGTCAGCGTGGCATTGTTGCTATAACGTTTTTCTACGAAAGTTTAGAATATAAATTTTTTAGAGTGCGAAGTGAAAATCCTGAGGAACATCTTCAAAAAATTTCAGAGCTTGGTTCACAATATTTTCGGAGATATGATCTGTGCAAGTTAGGTCATTTTGCAAGATCCTGAATTTAACCTAAACATGTCATCGTGGTATTTTCGTAATAAATTTTTTTCTACGAAGGTTCAAAAGCTGAAATTTTTAGAGTGAGAAGCCACAATCCTGAGGAACAACTTCAAAAAATTTCAGATATTGGTTCGCAATATTTTCGGAGATATGATCTATGGAAGTTAGGGTTTTTGAGGCTTCTGAATTTCATCTCAAAGAGGTGATCATGGGAAAATTTTCATAGCTCTCTCTCTGAGCATCGAATTGGAATGCTGTAAAAAGTGGATGCAATTTCACGGACTGTAGTTCTTGGTCTATCAATTTTAGAGCCAAAGGAGGAAACAGTGACACGTGGCAAGTCGTACAATTTCGCTCTACTGAACCAGTCCAAAATTGGGTCATTGTGGGAGATTGTACATAACTTTGCCTTGAAGAATCCAAATCAGATCAAACCCATGGAATTTGAAAGAAGCTTCAGAGGGCTACTATAGAGCTGAATTTCATATGTTGAGGATGCACAATTATAGAGATAATTCAATTTAAATATCGAGCTCCTCAAAAGAAAGTAAAAGGTGTGTTTTTTTTTTTGAATTGCATAAGTCTTGTTTGAAGAATCAAGTTGAATTTATTCCAAGGGCATATTGTAGAATAGATATCAGTATTGGATTCTAAAATGGCCCCTAAAAATAATTCAACACCCATTAAGCCTTTAGAAAGCTCTACTATGACTCGTGAAGACGAAGAATGGCAACATGACATATCAAAATTACAAGAGCAAGTGCAACAAATTTCTCTCTCGCAAAGAGCAACAAAAAATGACATGGAAGTTTTGAAGAAAGGTGTGGAAACTAAGATGGATGGTTTGAAGAAAGGCGTGGAATATAATATGGATGGTTTGAAGAATGGCATGGAATCTAAGATAGATGGCATAGAATCTAAGATAGATGGCATGGAAGCTGGCATGGAATCTAAAATGGAAAACATGAAGAATGATCTAAAAGCAAACATGGAAGGTTTGACAAAGTTGATACAAGAAATGTTTCCTAATGGTGAAAATATAGTAGAGGAAACTCATGATGAGAACAAAATAAATGTTAATCATGACTTCATAAACTCTAATGTTAGCGGGAAGAACCACCATATTCCAAAAATGGATATGAGGAAGTTTGATGGAAAGGATCCTGTAACATGGATACTACAGATGGAGCAATATTTTGATCTCCATAATGTGCAAAACACACAAAAGGTACACATTGCAACTTTACATTTAGAATAAAATACATTTGTATGGTATCGATGGCTTTGCTCCCGTAAAAAAATTGTCACTTGGTCAATTTTTACAGAGGAAATGATAGCACATTATGAGGATACAAAGAGCAACACCTTCTTTAGCCAATTGATAAATCTCAAACAAAGGGGTTTAATGGGGGAGCACATTGACGACTTCCAAAAATTGAATGTAATGGTAAATGATATTCCAAGGGAACACAAGATTGATCTCTTCATAGGTACTTTAAAGGATAACATCCAACATGAAGTTCACATTTTGGAACCTAATTCATTGGAGAAGGCATTCAGGTTGGCAAGAAAAATTGAATGTAAAATTATGGCGACAAGGAAGCCTACCACTCACTTATATAAAGAGGGAAGTGTTGCTACTCCTATATTTCCACAACCTACAAGGTTGACACCACAACAATTGGAAGAAAAAAGAGCAAAAGGGCTTTGCTACAGTTGTGATAGAAAATATACTAAAGGTCATAAGTGTGCTGAGAAGAAATTATTTTACATAGATTGTGAAGAGGAAGAAGAAAATGAACAAGAAGAGGATATACACCAAGAACCAACCCAAGAAGAGGAAGAAATGAGTCCGACCATATCGTGTAATGCATTGGCAGGAATTACCACTCCTCAAACTCTCAAGATAGAAGGACATATCAAGAAGAAAAAGGTAGTAGTGTTGATTGATTGAGGTAGTACCCATAATTTTATTCATTGTAAGGTAGCCAAGGAATTGAATTGTTTCCTATACCCAGCACCAGAATGTCAAGTGATGGTTGCAAATGGAGGAACTATAAATTGCTCTGGAAACTGCTATAATATCAAGCTAACCATGGGGGAATATGTATTGACTAGTCCAATGCTTTCCATTCCTATGGGAGGTGCTGATGTTGTACTAGGAGTACAATGGTTACAATCTTTGGGGATGGTAGCTTTTAATTTTCAAGAACTTTTCTTGAAATTTTTTTCAGAAGGAAAGGAAGTCGAATTACGGGGTATTGCAGGGAAGCCAGGAAGGATAATAAGCTCTAATGTCATGACAAAGCTTCTAAAGAAGGAACAGCGAGGCGTAATTGCACAATTATGCTCACTAGAAGTTCCAACATCAAAATCATCTATTTCTGCAGATCTCCAACAAGTCTTGGACAATCATTCCAAGGTGTTTGAAACTCCCAAAGGACTCCCACCTATTAGTGATCATGATCATGCTATTCATTTGATTCCAGGAAGTGTTCCTCCAAACATCAAGCCTTATAGATATACTTACGTCCAAAAGAGCGAAATTGAACGTATGATTGCAGAAATGTTAGAGGTGGGTATAATTCAACCTAGTCAAAGTTCTTTCTCTGCTCCTGTAGTATTGGTACACAAGAAGGATGGATCATGGCGAATGTGTCTGGATTATAGGGAGCTCAATAAGATCACCATTAAAGATAAATTTCCCATTCTTGTGATTGATGAATTATTGGATGAATTACATGGAGCAATTTATTTTACCAAATTGTATCTTCGTTCAGGGTATCATCAAATTAGAATGAAGACTAAAGATATTTCGAAAAAAACATTTCAAACTCATGAGGGTCATTATGAATTTTTGGTCATGCCTTTTGGCCTTACCAATGCACCTTCTACATTTCAAGGGTTGATGAATTCCATTTTCAAACCCTTCCTTAGAAAATTTGTGCTAGTATTTTTTGATGATATACTAATCTACAGCAAGTCTTGGAAGGATCATGTTGAACATGTTGACAGGGTGCTCAAACTATTGCAGGAGAAACAATTATATGCAAAAACATCCAAATGTTTCTTTGGAGTACAAGAGGTGGAATATCTGGGTCATATTGTATCTCAGGAGGGTGTTAAAGTAGACCCTAACAAAATTAAAGCCATTAAGGAATGGAAAGTCCCCACAACCATAAAGAAGTTGCGAGGATTTCTCGGGTTAACAGGGTATTATCGCAAGTTTGGTAAGAATTATGGGAGAATAGCAGCACCTCTAACAACATTATTGAAGAAAGATGCATTTTCATGGACTCCTGAAGCAACTAAGGCCTTTGAACGTCTTAAAGAGGCAATGTGCCTAGCACCGGTCTTAGCTACACCGGACTTCACAAAAACCTTTATTGTGGAATGTGATGCCTCAGGAAATGGAATTGGTGCAGTTTTAATGCAGGAAGGAAGACCCATTGCTTTTGAAAGTCGTCCAATCAAAGGAAAGTATTTACAGAAACCTATTTATGAGAAGGACATGTTAGCAATACTGCATGCACTAAAGAAATGGAGAACTTACCTAATGGGAAGACACTTCAAGGTAAAAAATGATCATGATAGTCTTAAACACTTTTTGGAACAAAGACTATCTTCAGAAGAGCAGCAAAAATGGGTCACAAAGATGTTGGGTTATGACTTTGAAATAATATACAAAAAATGGAAGGTAAATGTTGTTGGAAATTCACTCTCAAGAAAGAATGAAGAGGCGGAAGCATTGCTTTGTGCCATTTCTATTATCCAGAAAATTGGATAACTGAAGCAAGAGATGAATGGAAGAAGGACAAAGAAGTGTGGACACTCATTCAAAAGTTGAGGCAAGATCCTAGTACATCTGATACATTTAGTTGGAAAAATTATTCCTTATGGTACAAAGATCGCTTATATCTTTGTAAGAATTCCCAACTAAAACAAAAGATTCTTTTGGAATTGAACACTTCTCCTTTAGGAGGACACTCAGGATTTTTAAAAACTTACCACAGGGTGAAGAAAGAATTTTTTGGGATGGCCTTAAATCTGATATTCAAAATTTTGTGGCGATATTTTTGGTTTGCCAGCGGAATAAAGTTGAGACAATTAAGACCCCGGGTCTTCTACAACCTTTATCCATTCCAAGTCAACATTGGGAGGATATTTTAATGAATTTTATCACTGGTTTACCTAAGTCCAAAGGAAAGAGTGTCATCATGGTGGTAGTTGATAGACTTACCAAGTATGCACACTTTTGTGCATTCTCTCATCCATTTAAAGAAAGTACAGTTGCTACTACATTTATGGACACAATTCAAAAGCTACATGGAAACCCAAGGGTTATTGTGAGCGACAGAGATCCCATTTTTACTGGAAATTTTTGGACGGAGTTATTTTCTTGTTTGGGTACTCAGTTATCTCATAGCTCATCTTATCATCCTCAATCTGATGGTCAAACTGAGATAGTAAATAAATGTTTGGAAGGATATCTCCGTTGTTTTGTATCTGATAAACAAACACAATGGGTCAAGTGGTTACCTCTTGCTAAATGGTGGTATAACACTTCCTTCCATACTACAACAAAAATGACCCCATTTATGGCACTATATGGATATCATCCACCATCCATCACATCATCTTTAAGGGAAAATTCAAAGGTTCAAGCAGTGGAATATCACATTGAGCATCAACAAGAAGTTCTCCAACTCTTAAAGGATAACCTGAATTTGGCACAAAATCGAATGAAACAAAAGGCAGTTCAACATCGCAGCGAGAGAAGTTTTGATGTAGAAGATTTGGTATTTTTATGGCTACAACCATATAAACAAATGTCCCTCAAGCAAGATAATAAGGATAATAAATTATCGCCAAATTACTATGGTCCTTACAAGGTGTTGCAAAATATTGGTACTATGGCATACAAATTGGAGCTTCCTGCTTCTTCGCGAGTGCATCCAGTTTTCCATGTTTCATGCTTAAAGAAGGTTATAGGTGAAAATATTCCAGTCCAAACAATATTACCGAGGAACTTGATGAGGAAGGAAAAATCATATTGGAACTGGAAAGCGTTCGCAAAAAGCAAGAACTTGACGACTCTGAGAAATCGATCAATTTCGAGTATCTCATCAGAGAGTGGAAGAAATTACCTTTGAAGATTCTACATGGGAGGATGAGAATTTTATACGAAGCACCCAGAAGCTACTCAACGGGGCAACACTTTTGAAGGAGAGGGGCATGTTAGGTCCCTATATTACTAGTATAGTCCCTTATTGTTGTTAATGTAACCCCCTTATTGTTATTATTGTACCCTTTTAACCCCCATATTGTTATTATTGTGCCCTTAAATTATTATTGTTAGGTCGGCTAGGATTACATTGTGGCTATATATAGAAAGGAGGTTTTGTAATTTGAATCATCCAAGAATCATTCAGTCATGTAATGTATTGGAGGTTTCCCCCTCGAAGTGGCTTATTTCTAAGGCGTTGATATCTCTTTTCTTCTATTTTTGGAGTTGGTTTCACAACACCATCCCATGATCCTTCAAACCTCAAAGATCCACCAACCAAGCTATATTTTCCCTACAATACTCCCTAATCCATTAATGAACCTATCATGACCTTGTTAGACTCCATTTCCCAATGACTTGAAGTTTTCCTTGTTTCTATCTAGTCTATCTAAGCATCATACCCAACCAAAAAACAGTCAACAAACCCAATATTTCATAACTAGCCTAAATTCAACCCTAATCAACAAACAAGTTCACATCTTTGCACCTAATAGAGAGATCCCTCTCTGAATCTGGGAAGGCTAGGTCCTTGGATTCCAAAGCTTGGTTTGATGTTACCCCTGTCCATTTGTATCTCAATCAATCTAGAAAATTACGGGGAGCTAACATAGCACACACTCCTCTCTATTTCAGAATATTGATGCACAAAGGAGGCAAGAGGATTTGTGCAGTGAGGGCAAGGACAAATCATTCCACACACATATACACCCTGCTCTATGCCTTGATGTCTTTTTGCATGGAGGCATTCCACCAAGGAGACCCCCTGACTGGAAGATGAATAAAGTGTTATCCCAACTTATTGCAGCAATGACATATTTGGCTAAGGAAGGAGCCTTGGGAGAAGCTACCACAGCGTTGAGAACCTTTGATGGGTTCCAAGGAGAGATGAGAAATTTTCTGATATGGACATTGATATCTTCTATTCAGTTAATTGTGTTGGAAAAGAAGGATTCAGGAATCTATGATGGCATGAGCATGGTGTCAAATGGCTACTCCATAGCCTTGGAGCAGAAAATGATACTTCTACATATAATGAATATTTCTGAATATAACAAGAGGGTATTACCACTCTTGTGTGGATGGGCCAAACTATGGAAGTTTTGGAAGAGAGAGGCCTTTCAAGAGAAGGTTGACTTCCATATACTTCAATCTTGTCTTGAGCAAGATCAACTGCAAGAGAGGCAACAAAAGTGGAGTGACATTACTCCAACATGTGACTTTGGCATTGAGCATGTCAAAGAGGAGAGTTACCATATGACATGCACTTCATTTCATATTTCTACAGCGTTGTCATTATTGGGAAGCCTAGATCCATATTGGGAGTCCCAACCCTTGGTAGAATATTCCAAGAACCTCTTCACATGTAAGGTTCCCGATGAGAAAGTGATGGATAGGAGGTATATATTGGTTGATGGAGTCATTTATTTTCATAATTAGACCTATTTGACTAGAGATTCCAAGCTCAAGGATAAACTACTACATGCAGCCTATGAGACCTTGCTTTCCAATCCCACTAATTTCATTAGAACCCACCATATTATCTTGGATGGATTCATGTGGGAAGGCTTAAAATAGGATATGCACTATCATATGAGGAAGTGCATAAATTATTTGCAGGTTGAGGAGGAACATAGCTCTTGGGAAGAGTTATCATTACCACCTCCTTATTCATTGGGTATGAGAGGGAGCTCATCCATGAGCTACCTCACTGATTTGAACCAAGTGTATGGTAAGGCTTGTATTCCTAAACATCATGATATATTTACTATATACTTGTATTTTATTACCACACATGTGCAGGGCATTGCTCCAAGAGGAGGCACACATTATTATTTGCTTCATGGGCTACTTGGGGCCATGAGAAAAGGTGATGTTGACCATTCCTTATAATATGTTTGGGAAATGATGTACTCGTCATGGTGTGATTCATTAACATCAACCATCATACACCTTCTCCAAGCATGCAAGAAGAATGGGGAAGTAAACAAGTGGTGGGAGAAACACTTGTTATATCATATCCTATGGCAGTTAGGAGTAAAACTGCGCTGGTTGCACATGATGGACCATTATCCTTCTCCTTTACTACATATGGCAACTAGCATGACTTTAATTATGATTCCATATGCTGAAGATGTTATTATATTTTTTTGGAACATGATTGGAAGAGAGACACATTGGTTGGATGTGTCCTTGGGGAAATAAATTTTCCCACACCTTTTGCACTACATGCTTCAAGGGAAGCATGGGAGATGATATGTCCACTATAGTAGATCACTTGTTTCTTTGAGGTAGGCCATATGATTGTTTGGAGCACTTGCTACATGCCTCTCATGAGCATTTGGGAGGAGCTTTTCTATGAATTACTAATTTGGGAGGTGATTCATTTCATTTGGATGATAGCATGGAGATGGGAGTCTTTCATTGGGAATGAAGTCCCCTATGACTGTCATCACTTCTACCTTGAGGAGGCCAATGAAGAGCAAGAAGGTTTCCATATAGACCTTCCATTATTTCATGATGAGAGCCATTTGTTTTATCCACCAAAGGCCAACTTACACATTTGGGAGGAACCATTGGGAGACAGAATTGTTGCAGAATATCTAAAGCAATGGTGGAGGCTATTGGATGTGGAGGCCACAAGAGGAGGAGGGGAGATTTTGAAACACCCTTGCAGTTGCTTGAGTACAAGCAAAATTTGGGAGGGGAAGACTATAATATTCCCAAATTAGCATGTAGCTAATGGGAATATTAATTTTTCTCTTAACATTTAGTTAGATCAAGCACCCTCATGTGTGAACAAGGGCTAATATATGTGGACAAGATCAAGTTTGACCAAGTCAACAACATTGATATAGGAGGAGTGGATCATCAATAAAGACAACTCAATGTGAATGAGGATCAATTAAGCTAGTCAAAATAAAGACACCTTGGGTGTGAAAGGAGACAATGCATGGAGACTAAGTCATGGTTGACAAAATAAAACAAAATTGTAAATAGAAGAGTGGGATTAATGGAGACAACGTAATTTTGGAGGAGGAGTCTTTGCATGGAAGTAACTTCATAAATGGGTGGGACCCATGGTGAGGAAGCTGATCAACTATATAATGGAGGGAATGGCAGCCATATGGGCATGATTGAAGATATGATTTGATGATTGGGTCTATTTAGACTTATTGCATGTTCAGCTGTTTAGCTAAGTTTGCTGCATTGTTTAGTGCAAGGGTTTTCTCGGGTGGGAATTCCACACTCTTCCTTGGAGATCTTGTTCAATAAGTCTGAGAGAAGTTTTCTGGACTTCATTTCCACCATCTAGAACTTGGCCAAGCAGTCACCTACAGCTACAGTGCAGTCCCTTGGAGAAACTGCATTATTTTACATGGTGTTGCAGTGGAAGGGTTTAAACCCTTGTTATTTGAGCTAGTTTCCCTGAAGGAGGATCAACATTTTTCCCAGAAATCTAGTAGGAGGAGCATATAGCCATTTGTTTGTATTATCATCCATACTTATGCAGTTCTTCAGCCATTATGTGTGATTCAGCCATAGATCTGCAACACATGCTTCTTGTACTTCATGTTTATCAAGAAACCCTTGTCGAGTCATCTTGGATTTATGTAAAAGAGACTAGATCTCTGTTTTTGAGCTCTATTGATTAATATAATAGCAGATATATTTGTCTCTCTATTTCTGAGTATAAACCCTCAATAAACTGCGTTGTCACTTTTTGTAGTAATTTTGTGCTGCAGTAGTCTTGGGGTTGCAGTGTTTTTGAGTTGTTTTGGGCTTGGGAGGCCTGTTTAGCTAGGCTATAGTGATTTTTTTCTAATCTCCTTTTATATTTGGTTATTATAATGTATGATATAAAGAATCCATGGGCAGTTATTGTTTTTTATAACACAAATTTCTGAAAATTGCATTTTTAATGCATGTATTGCTGATTTTCCCATTTGGGAATATTACATATTGTGTTTGAGTATTACTGCATTCTCCCTTTTGGGATATTATAGTTACCCATTGTCATCCAAGAATTCCATATATTTTTCATAGAAATCTACCTTGGTCTTGTGAAGATATAACCATTCCATACCCAATAGCATATTGTGGGAACCTAATGGAAATATGTTCAAGTGTGTTGTTGTAGGCATACCATTTAATTCAAATGCACAAGCTCTTACCCAATGGTGAACTCTTCTCTTCAGACATGTGGGAAAATTCACTAACCAATATTCTTCATGCATTTCCTTATTCAAACCACACTTATCCACCAAATCAGGATTAATATAACTATAGTTAGATACAAGGTCAATCAAAATATAAATAACTTGATCACAAAGCTTACCATCCATCTCAATGATAGAAGCCTAGTGATATGCCTATCTATTTTCCACTGTTGCATAAATGCGAAGAATGCTCTGCCCAACATCCCCAATAGCATATGCCTCCTATGCACTATATATCTTATGCCCACCTCCCTGATTCTATGGAAAATCCCTCTTAAGATGCTCCTCACCACATGTACAACACTCCAATCATCCCATACCACTACCTCCATGATGCTGATGTGATCTATGTTGTTTTTGTGGCCTATTTCCATGTCCAACTGCATTAAAAATATTTTTCAATGCCACATTTTCTTTCTCATCTGCATGATGAGGCCTTTCTCTCTTAGCATGCCATTTACCTTTGTCCTTTCCTTTCCATCCTTGTTGAGCCTCATTTTTTCGCTTTGACTGTTCATAGCAATGCTTCAACTTCCTATTGACTTCCTCAAGTGTATGAGTCTCATCATAATCAATCTGATCTCTGAATGCTATTAGAAACTCACTGAAAAATCACTAAAATTTAGCTTTCTCATCCTCAAGATATGGTACATACCTCAATAGTTTCAAGAACTTTGTCGTCTACTCCTCATTTTTTATCAATCCCATATTTAGCTCATACAATTATTTGGCATTACTATCGTAATACCTCTCTGACAAGTACTTCTTTCTGAAAACCCTCTTGAACTCATGCCAGCTCAAGTCATTTGTCCTGATGTGTCTAACTTGCTTCACTTCTTCCCACCATATGTCTGCTTTACCTCTCAAACTGAAGATAGAAATTCTGGCCTTCATGTTATCCAAGTACTCATGCAACTCAAAGAACTTCTTCATCCCAAGTATCCAAGCCTCTGCATATTTTGGTTTCTTCAAATCTCCATCAAAAGTAGGTGGATTTACTTTCTTAAATTCATCTGGCATGTATATCATGTCACTCCTTTTGTAAGGATGATACCGATGACGATCACGGTGTCTATCTGAACCAGAACTATAATGGTACCTATACTCATCATCCCACCTATCCGGAGAGTCCAACAACCTGCCATATCTTACTGTGTTTGATCTATCTGACCTGTGTCTACCAAGAGTCCTACAACCATATGCCCCAATGGTTCTATCCTCATGTCCATAACTGATCCATAATGGCCCTTGTTTCTGTAAATCTGACAGGCTCTGAAGAAGTATTGCATCTACCTCTATTTGTTTCTATTGTGCATGTATGATCTTTTCATTTTCTGTCTTACAAATTCTTATTTCTTCCTTTAGGTTTCTCAATGAGTCTACCAAATCATAATAATTCCCACTTTGCTGCTCATATGACTCACGAGGGGAGTCATTATAGTCTATCACTTTTCTATCCATGTTGATATTTTCTTCCTGTCAAGCATAATATGTTAGCTAAACCAAATAACAATAAACAAACGTACCTTAGTGAAATTTGGTGAGGATAATTCCTGTAAGATCAACCAATTGGCGTAATACATGTATATATATAATCATGATAGCATGTAAACATATAATGTCTAGGTATAGAAACATATAAATTTCATTATAATTCGAATCCAGTCATCCATGCATGACCATACCAAATGTACACCAATGAAAACTTGACCATATACAATTAAAAGCATGAACCATTCATGAACATAAGAAACATGTAACCCAACATGCACGACCAATGCATATTCAACATATACCACTACACACACAAGAATACACATACAAGTCACAAGCATGACTCATACGTGACCAAACATAAACAAACAATGCACATACAATATGTAACAATATGTAAACAAGTACGCACAAACAATACATAAACAAGAACAACATGCCATCAGTCACACATTCATGAAAACATATTGACAATAACATCATTAGCACTTCTATGGTGAAACTACTGCCACCATGTCCAACACAACGCAGATGCAACAACCACATACAACATAAATATGGAAACGCATAAGCAATCAACACAAAATCATGATCAACACACCACCCATCAGTCTGAGATTTGAACCATGCTATGATACCACTCTATAACACCATGTTCCCACATCTACCCAAGTAATCGGCCAACCGAGGTAAACATTATGAGAGACTAATAATATGAGATTCAACCTCCTATATTAACTTAAGGAGGCGGAACAGATGACAACACAAAAAACAAACCTTACACTGCAACATTAACATCCCTAGGAGGTAACCCAACCTCCCAGAGCCTTGTTCCCTGAATGAGAACTAATTTGTATCCCCTTTGAGGCTGATTCATGGGATTTTAAGGCCAAGGTAGCGACTCTAGACCCTAGAGCCGCGGGCTAGCCTTGTCAAGGTAGCGGCTTAGGCTGAAACAACGAATTTTCCGCCTGTAGTTCCGGGATCTATGCCACATTTTCAGCCCCTAAGCCCAGGTCACTATCCAAAACTTCGTGTAACTTCAGGAGAGGGTAAATAACATTAAAAAAAACAAATGGAAGCATTCACATCAACCAGAACTCATCTGACTCCACCGAGCCATGACAAGCATTTCATCAAACATGTCACAAACATAGAATCTATAGGCACAAAAAACAGATTTAAACCAAGGGGTCTCTTTATTATCTAAGAATGGCTAAGAAGAATTGCTACCCTACATCATAAGCTATCATTCAATTAATTTCACCATAGATACATGGGATAATAATTTATAGTAAAAACATGAATAGAGCCATACATCATCACTAATCGAATACTTTCTTATAACCAACAAATTAAAAATATGAATACCATGAATATAATAACAATGAAATCCATACATAAACTAGTATATTTTCATACCGAATACCGGAGAAATGATCTTTTCATTACTGAATGTAAAAACCAACCGGAGATGAAACTTCCATGTTCCACCCATCCATAGATTGGCTGAGAAAAATCTACTTTAGCCAATCACCTAATCTGATTTATTAAAAAGGTATTATTGACGTCTATGTGAGCAGCTTATGTTACTTAGTTCAATAGATCGATAAGATTGAGAATAACATAAACAGCATAAGCAAATGAAAACACATTCAAACACATCAACACATCAAAAATTTAATAACGGAGTTCACCAGACTTCCTAGCTACATCTCTGGGTCCTAAGCTTCCAGTGCTAACCACTTTATTTTGTCTTCAAAATGATTTTATAAGTATGAGCTAAAAACAAAAGCTCAAATGAGAAAATAGACCTCATCATTGCAACGGGCTTGAAATTTCGAGAAAAATGAGTATAAACTTGCATATATTCTGCCACTATGACCTCCAGACCCCATGGAGAAATTCAAAACCACCTCTGCCTTTTGGAAAACCACTTTTCCTACAGAAAACCATCTCGAACTGCGCACTAGTGATTTCCACTAGTTTGGCTCTACAAACATTGAAAATATGTTTCGATGGCTTGGTTTACCAAGCTCCACTGTTGGCAAATTGGCTATCGGACTTGTGCAAAGGCGTTGTTTAAATGTGTTTTGGAAGGTCAGTGGGTCGAAACCCCTTCCCGACCCTTCTGTCATACCTCCGGCGGTTTCGTTATATATATAGTAACATATATATGTTAATATATATGCAGTTGTCTTGATAATGTTAAGGGTTAAGGTTCTGAAGGTCGTGGTGTTGACCTCGATTGTCTAGTCCTTTTTCCGATGGAAACCCAACACTATTATAAATACAATGTATTTTCATTAAATGTCACTTGATGTGTTGGCTCATCCGGTGAGTAGATCCTACGAGATCTTTGGAATTATGGGAGGTCAGGGTTTCGATCCTCCCTGATCCCCAAAATTTTGGAAATGAGGCCATGTTGGGAAAAATCCGAGTTGCCACGTGTCAGCCCCGGATTGGCCCGTTCCGAGCAATCAAACTCTAACATGTCATTGATCCTGCTAACATCATCCTAGACATGTGGTGTATTCTCGAGATGACATGTGTCTTGCTGACATCATCCTGACCGTTGACTTGATCATTGACTGTTGATAGTTGACTTTGAATTTTTGTCATTTTTCCCTAATTTGTCATAAATTTTTACTGGCCAAATATTCTTCATACGAACTCGGTGTTACACACTATTTGCACCATTGGAATATTTTCGATGAACACTTCAACTTGATCCTATTTTCATCCACATTTGAAGACTTTGATTTGGAGGAAAAACTGAATCCATTTTGGATCACTCCTCCCCATTGGAAGATTTTAGACCACCAAAAGTTGGTTTTAGCTATCGAGTAAGTGAGGATGTGTTTTTGTCACTTTTCCAATCTCTATGCATTGTGCTTTACTTGGATTTGTACCTTTAAGCCCAACTCGAAATACTCAACTTCTCCTCATCGTGAATTCCTTATCCTCTTGTCGAGAATTATGTCCTCCTACAATTCATTGAGATACTCTTGTGAAAAATATTCAATGGAAGGTACCTATCTTTTCTCTTCTAGATCTTCAATCAATGAAGGCTCATAAAATCGCAAGTTTTCAACATTTAAGACAGAATAGATCTGCATATAAGCTGGTAGATCTAGGCGAAAAGCATTCTCACCAATTTTTTCAAGAATTTTGAAAGGACCATATCTAATTGATTTCAACTATTTACCTTCCCCTTGAAGTCTTTCTTTGCTGATGTATAAACAAACTTGATCACCAACTTGAAAACTATGCTCAACTCAATGCTTGTCGTGCCTCGCTTTATACTTTGCTTGGCTCTTTTCTAGTTGTTCCTATACTGCCTAGTGAATTTCCTAGATCTGTTCAATGAACTTGGTTGCTTTGTCCACATCCTTGTGTCCATCAACTACTATGTCTTTACCAAAGAAAAAATCCAAGGGAGACTTTGGTACAAAACCAAAACAAGTCTCAAACTGAGATCTTTGAGTAGAATAATGTTTCACATGGTTGTAAGCATGTTGTACATAACACAAATCCTCATCCCAAAGCTTACGATGCTTGCTGCAATAACCTCGAAGCAACTGTACCACTGTCTTGTTTACCACTTCTGTCTAGCCATCAGTGTGTAGATGAAATTTCGTGCTCTTCTTTAACTTTGTGTCCATGAGTTCCCATAAACTTGATGTAATATTCCCAATTAGCCCAAGATAATGGGAATATTCAATTTTTTTTATGCTTTTATATTTCATGAATAAAATTGTAAAGGAGGATCATAAAACTCCTAAACAGTGAATAAATCAATGCCACATGTGAACAAAGCTAAATTTGGGCTATGTAAATAAGCACCCTTAGGTGTGAAAGGGGTTGAATATTTTGACTGGGTCAACCATGACCAAATCAACAGCGTTGTCTTGGAGGAGTGGCCATCAATGATGCACAACGCAGTTTTAGATGGAGATGGTTCATGTGAAAGGAGCCATTTCAATGAAGGTGTTTTAGGGTTTGAAAGCTCTCAAATTATAAAAGGAAGAGGATGGCAGCATGAAAAGGTTGTTGATTTAATTACATTTTTCAGAGTGTATTGTCTTTTTAGACATATCTCATTCTCCTTTTTGTTTAGTAGATAATAGTGTTGCTTAGCACAAGGATTTCCTGTTTAGGAATCTCGTCTCTTTTCTTGAGAGGCCTCTTGGAAGAGACTTTCTTTTCTTGTCCACTATCAGGATGAAGTTCAAGCTTCTTCTTCCATCTACAACATAGATCCTTTTGAGGGTTTGGTTTTCTTTGTAAGCTGCAGCAAGTGGAGGCTAGATATACTTAGATCTAGGCCAATCTAGTGCCTCTTTTCAGTGGGAAAGTCTCCTATTCCGTTGGCAAGAGAGTATTGGATCATTGGAGCATCAGGCCAAACTTATCTTAAAACCTACAATGCATTTTTACTTCCAGATCTGCGTTTTTCTGTAGGTGCTGTTGCAGGGAATTTTGGCATAACACTTTGGAGGAGTGTTTTTCATGTGTTGGGGATCTGTCCTTCACCTTTGAGATCCATTTAATAGGATCATATTATTTTATACATCAGATCAGATCTGAATATTCCTGTAAATCTGAAGATTTCTGCAGATCTGTAGCTTTTAGATCTCAGATCTACTCCATGTGCTTCATGTATTGCTAAAAACCCCAAGGGGAATTTGAAGAGGAGCTTATCTAGTTTACAGATCTGATATAGATCTAAATTTTTTTACACAGATATGCTCTAGATCTGAAGTGTAATCTATAGATGTTTTCAGCCAATAAAAATAATGTTTTCAAGCTATTTTTGTCTTAATACATGGTTGCAACACCTCATTTTGAGGGTTTTCTTCTATAAAAGTCTTCTATGTATTGTTATACATCTCATGGGCTACCTTATTCACATATTTTGCTGATGTATATGTAAATATTGAGCCTCCATATTGGCCTCCTGCTCTTACTTAGCTGAACTGTGTTATTTCTTTGCAGTATTGTTTAATATTGCTGCTTGTTCCCATTTGGGGATATTACAATGGTATCAGAGCATCATCTTGGCACAGCCTCTATATTCTAAGAATCCAAAATGTATTTTCAAGAAAAGAAAATATAGAATAAGAAGATTGATTCCACAAAATACAAAGAAGACAAGGGTGAAACCCCTTTATCTGGAATAATGAAAGGGAAAGAGTTCTCAAAAACTCTGTTCCAAACTATGCATGAGATGAAAAATGAAATCATGGGAATGAGGGATGAAAGAATTGCAGATCCTTTGCAGATATTTTCACACGAAGAAATCCCCAGTTCTTCATCTTATGTGTGTGAGAATTCAACCACACAACCATATCTACAACCCTGTAGCATTCCTACATTCCTAGCAAGAGAAAAAACAGAATAAGAGACACCAAAAGAGGAGACTCTTGGTGACTATCTTCAAGAATATGAATCTCAGTCTAAAATATTCAAAGAGAATTTAAGCTTCCTAGAGTTTTGTCAAATTAAAGAAGAAAGAAGATCCAACATATACAAGAAAAGAGGAGGTTGCATGCAGCACACCTTGGGTAGGATTCCTCTACCTACTTTTGATGGATCACTTGAGAGCTCAGCCAAGTCTTGGGTAAAGAAGCTTGACACATATTTACAGCTGCATCAAGTTTCAGAAGAAGAATCCATAAGAGTAGCAACGCTGCACCTCCAAGGTAAGGCTTATGCCTAGTGGTTATTTGAATCTTCTTCATTTAAAAATTTAAATATCTCTACTTATGCAAAGTTCACTAGGAGGTTAGTGAAAAGATTTGATGTTAAGCCATCTGAAACTTATTTGGGTGAGAAAACTAAGCCCAAGAAATTAGAACCTTTGCATGAGATGGAAGGATCCATGAAGATAACTCCATTCCAAAACATTGTTGAAGGGGTTAAAGACCTATTACATGATTTTCCAAGGGAAAAGGCCCCACTTCAGCAAGAATATTCTTCTCAAGAAGAAGACGTGAGGGTTCATTTTTCAAGTAGATATCAAGAGAAAGGATCTCTTAATGATGAGGTCTACTCCATTGATGAAGAGAAGGAAGAAGAAGAGCTAGAAGGATCCTCCAGCGTTGTGACAGCAGGAGGAGATCTATTTTTATTGGGAGATGGAGATGAAGAAATTTCTTCTACTAGGAGGACTCTTATATCTTTGCAAGAAGCCCCCAAGGATCTTGCACATGAAGAGGATGAGAAGAAAGTGTTTATGATGACAGAAAATGAGAAAAAATAATGGAGGGAATGTGTTCCAACATTGCATACAGATTTGGGAACACACATTATGACAGATCAACCCTTTGTGATCAAGACTCTTGACACCAAGGAGATGTTGTGTGCTCATGAGCTAACTACATCTAAAGGGAGCACCTTAAACTGTGAAATATTGCAGAAGGTAGGAGAAGAAGAACAGAGGAAGGATCACAACACTGATATGATAGGAGGTGATACACTATTGCATGGAGGAAAATATGGGGAAATTTCTCCAAGCAGAAGCACTCTTGCATCCATGAGAGTTATACCCCCTTACCATGAGACTTCCACACAAAAATCAGAGGTGGATTTGCATAGTGGAAGCAGTGTTATGATGTTCCCATCTATTATACACATGGGTATGAGCCATGAGACATCATTATCTTGTGGTAAACCACTTGGGAGACCACCTGATTCAGATTGGGTGAAAGGTGTTTCATGCATTGATGCTCCACTCATAGATCCAAGGAGGAAGGGAGCACTAGAAGACCATACTACGGCGCTGGGAGTATGGGTAAAGCTTAAGGAAAGGGAAAGTATTTTTCCCTTATCACCATTATCCATTCTCTCATCTCATACTGCGCTGAGCAAAGCTGTTGCAAGGATGAAGAATGACACCATCATGGAGCAAGGAAGGAAATCCTTGGCTGTGAAGAATCAGAAGATAATTTCATTTGGAGAGTGAGCTTCCATACATAATAGAAGATGGTGGTCACACATGCATACTTTGGCAAGGCCAAGGAGGTTTTGGATAGATGATAGCCTTCCATGGGAGACTAACTTCCAAGAACTTCCATTTTCTATTGAGCATGTGCATATGCAAGAAGGGTAGCAAGGAAGGAATAACAACCTTCCATCTTTTACCTTTGGCATGGGAGATGTCAAGGAGGAGACAAATGGGAGGCATGGTCTTCCAACATACACCTTTGACATGGGAGATGTCAAAGACTAGAGCAACAACATGGCATACATTTCATTTGACACATTATCAGCACTATCATGGTTGGAGAGGTTAGATCCATATTGGAAATCCCAACTGTTGGTGGAATATTCCAAGGATATTCACACTTGCATGGTTCTTGATGACTTACTACATGATGAAATTTATTCAATCCTAGATGGAGTCATATATAACCATGGTAGGATCTTCTTGTCTAGAGCCTCAAAGCTCAAGGAGAAGTTACTACAAAGGGCCTATGAAGAGTTCTGTTTCGACCAAACATATTCCATGAAGCTCAACAACATCATCTTGAGGAGCTACTATTGGGATGGATTTGAGAAAGAACTATATCAACATTTTCAAATATGCATGAACCTTGTGGAGATGTAGTAGAAACATAAATCTATGAGAGAGTTAAATCAGCCCTCTCTTTCTCTCTTTGAGGAAGAGGATAGATCTATGCACCACTCCACTTATGTGAGGAGGATTGTTGGTTAAGAACATGATCTTGTAAAACTTGTTTGATATTCTGATTATATGCATTCTTTCACCATGTTTATGTAGGCCATGGCTCCAAGAAGGAGTATTATATCTTTTAAACTTCATGGCCAATATTGGGCCACAAAAATTTCTGAATTTGGCCACTCCCTTGTAGGAAAGAGGGAGATTTTGCAACATGATGGGTGATTCCTTAAGGCACCAAATATATATCACACTTTCAGCTATGGTGAGATGGTATGGGCAGCAAGTAAGTGGTGGGAAAACCACTTACTACATCCATATCTGATGCATGCAGGAGATGCCCTGCGCTGATTCCACATGTGGGACTATGACCCACCTCCATATGCACTAATTTATGTTTGTATGTACATTGTTTTGATCCCCTACATTGATGATATACTTGTACTTTTTATGGGGATGAATGCAGGAAGGAGGGAAGGTATCCATGTGCCCTATGGGATGGATATTCCCCATGTACTTTATGTTTCATATTTCAGGGAGAACATTGGGCATGCCATGTTTGTTTCATGTGATATTTTTTTCTCCTTATGAGATGGGCTATTTTCATCTCATGAGAAATTTGGAGGAACAAGTCATGGAGGGATGTTTTGGTGAAAACTTGGCCTATGGAGGAAGTCTAACTCATGTGTGTGTCACCAAAGGAGGAAGAGATGGGTTTCAACACTCACCTTAACAAGCAACATTTTGGAGGGGAGGACTGTAATATTCCCAATTAGCCCAAGCTAATGGGAATATTCAATTTTGTTTATGATTTTCTATTTCATGAATAAAATTGTAAAGGAGGATCATAAAACTCCTAAAAAGTGAATAAATCAATGCCACATGTGAACAAAGCTAAAATTGGGATATGGAAATAAGCACCTTAGGTGGAAAGGGGCTGAATATTTTGACTAGGTCAACCATGACCAAATCAACAGCGTTGTCTTGGAGGAGTGGCCATCAATGATGCACAACGCAGTTTTAGATGGAGATGGTTCATGTGAAAGGGGCCATTTCAATGAAGGTGGTTTAGGGTTTTCAAGCTCTCAAATTATAAAAGGAAGAGGATGGCAACATGAGAAGGTTGTTGATGTGATTACATTTTTCAGAGTATTTTGTCTGTTTAGACATATCTCATTCTCCTTGCTGTTTAGCAGAGAATAGTGTTGTTTAGCACAAGGATTTCCTGTTTAGGAAGCCATTCTCTTTACTTGAGAGGCCTCTTGGAAGAGTATTACTTTTCTTGTCCACTATCAAGTTGAAGGCCTAGCTTCTTCTTCCAACTACAATGCAGATCATGTTGAGGGTTTGGTTTTCTTTGTAATCTGCATCAAGTGGAGGCTAGATCTACTCAGATCTAGGCCAATCTAGTGCCTCTTTTCAGTGGGAAAGTATTCTATTCCATTGGCAAGAGAGTATTGGATCATTGGAGCATCAGATCCAGATCTTGGCATCAGGCCAAACTTATCTTAAACCCTAAAACGCAGTTTTAATTCCAGATCTGCGTTTTTCTGTAGGTGTTGTTGCAGGGATTTTTGGCATAACATTTTGGAGGAGTGTTTTTCATATGTTGGGGATCTGCCCTTCACCTTTGAGATCCACTAAAGAGGATCATATTATTGTATACATCATATCATATCTGAATATTCCTATAAATCTGAAGATTTCTGCAGATCTGTAGCTTTTAGATCTCAAATCTACTCCATGTGCTTCATGTATTGCTGAAAACCCCAAGGGGCATTTGAAGAGGAGCCTATCTAGTGTACAGATCTGATATAGATCTAAATTTTTGTACACATATATGCTCTAGATATGAAGTGTAATCTACAACTATTTTCAACCAATAAAAATAACACTGTCAAGCTATTTTTGTCTTAATACATGGTTGCAGCACCTCATTTTGAGGGTTTTCTTCTATAAAAGTCTTCTATGTCTTGTTATACATCTCATGGGCTGCCTTATTCACATATTTTACTGATGTATATGTAAATATTGAGCCTCCATATTTGCCTCCTGCTCTTACTTAGTTGAACTGCGTTATTTATTTGCAGTATTGTTTAATATTGCTGCTTGTTCCCATTTGGGGATATTACACTTGACCAAAATTTCCCGACAAATCGAGAATCTCGATCAGATAAAATAGAAGTGGGTAACCCAAAATGAACCCATACATTTTGAAAGAACAACTTTGCATTTTGTTCAGCTGTGACCTGTTTAGTACATGGTGTCAAAATATACATCTTACTGAACCTATCCACAACTACATACATATAATCATGACCTTTTCTAGACATTGACAATCCCCCAAAAAAATCCATGGATAAAATTTCCCAAGGACAAGAAGGAATTGGAAGTGGATTGCACAAGCCTAATTTTCTGTTACTTGGCTTTCTTGTAGCACACATAGTACATCCTTTAATATATCTTGAAACCGTTTCATTCATTCTTGGCCAATAGCATAATATTTGTAATTGTGAAATTGTTTTAATTACACCAAAGTGACCTGAAATTAGAGAAGTATGTGCTTCTCGAATCACATTAACTCTTTCTGTTTGTGGAATGCATAATTTTTCTAGATGATATAAGAGTTTGTCTTTTATGAAATAATCCAATTCTTCTACCTGCTTGCCATGACTTAAAATTGCATATACATCCTTAAAATCCGTGTCTTGAGCATATTGTTTAATATAGCTTTCATGAATTATTGAATTATGCTTAAGAATTGTGGATGCATTTATGATTGGTCTTGATAACATGTCTGCAACCTTATTATGTATGCCTTTCTTATATCTGATTACAAAATGAAATTGTTGTAAGAAACCCATCCAACGATAATGTCTTGATCATTGCAATTTAGATTTTGAGTGTAAATATTGTAGTGGTTGATGATCTGTATGTATGATTGTTTCTTTTCCTATTATGTAATGTTTCCACTTTTTAACACTCTGTACTAATGCATATAATTCCTTATCGTATGTAGGATCTTTAACTACTACTGATGTGAATGTCTCAGAATGAAGGCATATAGGCTTTCTGTGCTGCATCAACACTGCCCCCATGGCATATTCACTTGCATCTGTCTCGATCTCAAATGGTTGTTGAAGATCTAGCAATGCTAGTACTGGCATTGTACTGATCCTTTCTTTCTATGTGTCGAAGGCTTTCTTTTGTTTTCCTCCCCAATGAAACACATGTTTCACACTTGTCAAAGCATGTAGAGGAGCCGCAATCAAAGAAAAGTTAGCAATAAACCTTCTCCAGTATTGTGCTGCCCCTAAGAAACTTCTAACTTCTGTAGCAGTCTTGGGCTTAGGCCAATTTACAATGACTTCGACCTTAGAGGGATCTATCTTCAATTCACCACCCCCTACAATATAACCCAAGTAATTTAAAGATGTATTGCCAAATTCACATTTTGACAGTTTTAGATAGATATTTTCTCTTTTAAACACATCTAAAACCTACTTTACATGATTTATATGTTCATCCCATGTCTTACTAAAAAAAATAATATCATCTAAGTAGACTATTACAAAATCATCAATGAATGGCCTAAAAACATCATGCATGACACACATGAATGTAGCTGGAGTATTGGTCAAGCCGAAAGGCATAACCATCCATTCATAGAGTCCTTGCTTCATTTTGAAAGCAGTCTTCCATACATCTTGTTCTGAAACCTTGATCTGATGGTAGCTGCTTTGCAAGTCTAACTTAGTGAAGTAAACTACATCTTTTAACTGATCTAATAAATCGTCAATGCGGGGAAGAGGATAACAATTATTTATTTTTATTTTATTTAATGCTCGGAAATAAATGCAAATTCTCCATGAACCATCTTTCTTACGTACCAACACAATATGTGATCCGCATGGTGAAGTGCTTGGTTGAATAAACCCTTGATCGAGCAATTCCTGTACTTGCTTCTTAAATATTTTTGCATTCTCTAAAGTCGATAACCTGTAAATTCCAATGTTAGGAAGAGGAGCATTTGGCTGAAAATAAATCTCATGTTTTATCTGTTGCTTGGGAGGAAGCCCTTTAAGCTCTTGAAACATAATATCATAATCAGAAACAACTTTAACTAAATCTGCTTTCTGTTTATGATTACGGCCTTGAAAAGCATCAGATTTATCAAGATCCTTTTCTTTTACTATCATAAGTAAAAATAGTTTACTTGAATTTATAATTATTTTCATCTCTCCTGAATTTAAGAGAGAGTAGTTATCTTTGAGTTTATGAGCTCTTAATACATACTCGATTCCATATTTAGTGAGTTGATACTTATTTTCCCTTCAATAGAAGACAACATCTCTATCATACAAGTATGGACTCCCTAGTACAATTTCACATATATCCAATGGGACTATATCTAATTCAACCTCATCTACAAACTCCGATCCAATTGAAAAACGAAGTTTGCATTGTTTCGTAACCTATAGTTTAGTTTTATCATAGACCAAACCCAGTGGGTATGGATTTTTATGAGTTTTTGTTTCAATACCCAATTTCTTTACAATTGATTCAACAAAAAAATTAACTTGAGAGCCACTATCAAACAAAGTATCAATTTTAGTATGCTTGGAAATGACTCTAATATGAAATAGCTCATTTCTTTTCCTCTCATCATTTTCATTATCAACAGAATGCGAAGAAGTACTTGTAGATGCTTGAGAATTTTTACCTTTTATACCTAACTGTAATTGTTGCTTCGTCTCTTGAATCTGATCCCAAGTCCTTTTGCATAGTAGTAGCATTCTTTTTCTCTTTAGTCCTGAACTTCTTAGGCTTCAATTCAAGATGTAGTGCCCAACAGTGTGCCTCATCATGTCCTTCTTTATTACAGTGAGTGCATGTAGGCTTTTCTTTCTTCATAGTGTCAGCTTTCCTTTCCTTCCATTTTTGTTTCTTCTTTTCTTTATTCTTGATTTCAATAGATTTAGATGACTTTCCAACATCATGAGATACATTTTTACCCCTAGCTTCTAGATGAGTTTCTTGAACTGATACATCATCTAAGCTAGTCAAATTAAACATCAGTATGGAATGCCTCAAATAACTATGTAAGCCACCTATGTATTTCAATAATGTTTCTGGTGAGTCCAATGATATGCCTAGTGTCAAAGCTCTTTTACGAAATTTCTGAGTGTAACTTTGCACACTTTGACCCTTTAACTGAAGCAATGTTTACCAAGTCATCATATCTTGTTGCATATAAGCCAAAAGGATAAAACTGTTTTTTAATAGTAGAAACAAATTTATTCCATGTCGAAATGATTTTACCATGTTTTTGGAGATCTGCTTGTGTCTTGCCTTCCCACCATACAAGTTCGGTTCCTCCAAGATGAAGGCTAGCAAGCTGGATCTTCTTTCTTTCTGAAACAACTTTATGTACCTTGCAATACACTTCAATTTGTCTTATCGAATTATCAAGATTTTCAGTGTGAAGCTCACCATCATAAATTGAAAAATAAAATTTTACATCTAATTTGATCAAAGAGAATTTCTTCTTCTTATTCTTTTTAGAAGAACTAGATTTATGAGAAGAGGATGATGATGACGATGATGGTGATGATGGAGGAGATGGCTGAAATAATGTGGGAGGCTTTTCCCCCTATTCTTTGCATGGTTTAATTGATGAAGTGCCTTCACCTTTCCCCTTTTTAAACTCTTTATACATCTCTTCTACCATCACACGTATTGTCATGAAGTTGTCCACGAATTGAGCTTCTGTTCCCAATATTTTTTCTTTCGTCATCTTCTTTTGTGAAAATACCCTTCCAATATTTGGAATTGCTTCAACAAGTTCTCCTTCTCCTCGTTTGAACTTTGACCTAGTAAGCATTCAAATCTTCACATGACATTGTCAAACCTTTAAAAATTAATCTAAAGCTTCGATGCCACTTGATATAATTTATTAAAAAGGTTGTTGGAAATATGATGCAATGTGTTGTTCTTGATGGCAACCTACTTGATGAAGTTGATGGTAACATACTTGATGAAATAATATTGTTGGCGATATGATGCAGAGTGTTGTCCTTGATGGCAACCTACTTGATAAAGTTGATGACAACCTTCTTGATGAGTTAAAGGGGAGATTGTTGGCAATGTGATACAATGTGTTGACTTTGATGGAACCTGCTTAATGAAGTTGTTCGTGATGGAAATTGACTTGATGAGTTGATCTAATGTATCTATAGATCAGTTCAGAAGTAGCAGAAGAAAGGAATTCAGAAAGTTCCAGAACAATGATAAATAAGTTATGCTACAAAGCATACGCGGGTTTGTTAAGGTGAAGTAGAGTATGCACGCGGAAAAGTACGTGCCAAGTCGTGTATGCCTAATTTCGCTCTAAATTTATAAAACCAGGGGTTCTTACCATGGTATTGACCCATTGTATTGAGCACTTGAATATCTATTTGATCCCGTCCAGGAATACCATTAGAAGTGGTGTGGTTTTGGCTCATGGTATTGATAAAGGCTAAATCTATATAAGGAGAAGAAGATCATGGTGCAAGGGTGTGCATGAGTAAGGGTTGTGAATGAATAAATCTCTCTAAGGAATATCTGCATGGATGAACTCTGCTCTTGATTGATAGATCTGAATCTATGATGCACCTATGAAGAAAATGATGAAGAGGGATCTCTAGATCTGAAATGTATATGTATTTTCTAGATCTGTTTATGGAGTCTAAGATGAGGCGAAATAATTTCTGAAGTAAAGGATGAAATATGAGTTTTTTATCTGATCTGAAGATCTGCACAGTCCTGAAAAGTTACAGATGTATATGCGGGTTCGATTCATTAAAAGCGCGTGTATACGCGGGTCTTCTTAAAGAAAAGCGCGTATGGGCAGTTAGAGTTTTCTAAAGAATGCATAGAAGTATACACAGGTTGGTCTGCACGAAAGCGCATACATACGCAGGTTCAGTGAAGTAAAAGCGCGTATGGAATCTAGGGTTTGCTGAAGTAAGTGGAATGAAATGCCTGATCTGTTTTGTTGTTCTACTGTTATCTGTCAATGATGTATTCATACAGAACTGGGTTATTTGAATGATGAATATGTTGCTGATTATGTTAATTTAAGAGCAAGTCATTGGTTGATTGGTTGATGATTCAATGAATGAATTGATAGGGTTATAAGTTTCAGTTTGATGAATGTTGAGCTTAAATGTGTGGAATGGGTCTAGTCTAAAAATATGATGAAAAGTGGCCTACAAGTTGTGTTGTATGGAAGCTGTTGGATCCAGTATGAAAATTGATAAAACGTGGTCCATGGTTGTGCTGAGGGTCGAAGCCTTCAGTGAGTGGGTTGTAGCTCCCTTCCAGTGGTAACTGGTAAACGAGTGCAGGGGGTAGTGGCTCCCTTCCAGGAAAGGCTGGTAAACGAGAGCAGGGGGTAGTGGCTCCCTTCCAGGAGAGGCTGGTAAATGAGAGCAGGGGGTTATAGCTCCCTTCCAGGAGAGGCTGGTAAATGAGAGAAGGTTTTAGCCTACTGCAAGTGGGTGCCTGCGTGCTGGTATGAGTCTGCGCCAATACATGGTTGTACAATGTTTTCTTTATAATAAAATATTGAAGACTGAGACGACGACAGCGGTGGTTTTCTCCCGAATTGGGTTTCCACCTTAAATCCTGGTGTTCATGTGTGTTTCTTATGTGTGATGATTTATTCTGTTCTTACTGCACATGTTTACTGTTTACTAAACATCTAATGAATGAATGATGCAATAAACTAAGCAAAGAATTATCATCATAATGAGATCTATGTTAATATGCAAGTTTTATTAAGGATATCCGCGTGTATACACGAGTTGGCTTAAGTAAAGTAGCGTATGGGTTTTAGAGGAAGGAAAAGTAAAAAAATTTCAGTCTACACTAAATACTGATTCACCCCCCCCCCCCCCCCCCCCACCTCTCAGTATTTTTCCCAACAAAGGTATTATTTACGTCTATGTGAGCAGCTTATGTTACTTAGTGCAATAAATCGATAAGATTGTGAATAACATAAACAACATAAGAAAATTAAAACACATTCAAACACATAAACATAGCAAAAATTTAATAACAGAGTTCACTAGACTTCCTGGCTACATCTCCGAGTCCTAAGCTTCCAGTGCTGACTGATTTATTTTGTCTTCAAAATTATTTTACAAGTATGAGCTCAAAAATAGAAGCTCAAATGAGAAAATATACCTCACCATTGCAACAGGCTCGCAATTTCAAGCAAAATGTGTATAAACTTTCCTATATTCCGCCACTATGACCTCCAGACCCCCTGGAGAAATTCAAAACCACCTCTGCCTTTTGGAAAACCACCTTTCTTGTAGAAAACCACATTGAACTGTGCACTAACGGTTTCCACTAGTTTGGCTCTGCAAACGTTGAAAATATGTTTCGGTGGCTTGGTTTACCAAGCTCCATCATTGGAAAATTGGCTATGAGACTTGTGCGAAGGCGTTTTTTAAATGTGTTTTGGAAGGTTGGCGAGTCGAAACCCCCGCCCGAACCTTCCGTCATACCTCCGGTGGTTTTGTTATATATATATATAGTAACATATATATCTTAATATATATGTCTTGATCTTGATAATGTTAAGGGTTAAGCTTCCGGCGGTCGTGGGTTTGACCCCAATCGTCCAGTCCTTTTTCCGGTGGAAACCCAACACTATTATAAATACCATGTATTTTCATTAAATTTCAATTGATGCGTTGGCTCATCTAGTGAGTGGACTCTGATGAGATCTTTGGAATTCTAGGAGGTCAGGGTTTTGATCCTCCCTAATCCCCAAATTTTTTGAAATGAGGCCATATTGGGAAAAATCCGGGTTACCACGTGCCAGCCCCAGATTGGCCCATTCCGACCAATCAAACTCTGACACGTCATTGATCCTGGTGACATCATCCTAGACATGTGGTGTATTCCCGGGATGACACATGTTCTGCTGACATCATCCTGACCATTGACTTAATTGTTTACTATTGACTTTGACTTTTTGTCATTTTGCCCTAATTTGTCATAAACTTTGACTGGCCACATATTCTTCATACGAACTCAGTTTTACACGTTGTTTGCACCGTTGGAATCCTGTCAACGAGCACTTAAACTTGATCCTATTTTCATCTGCATTTGAAGACTTTTATTTGGAGGAAAAACTGAATCCATTTTGTATCATCACCCCCATGCCATATTACAATCATGAATGTGGGATTTACACCAAAAGAACCAACCAAAGCATCTTGAGGCCAAACCACCTCACCCTCATCAATAAACATGTTATCACCGGATTTACCTTGATCTACCCCAATCACTAGGTCAATACAAGCATGGATATCACTGGATTCTCTCCGCCTAAACTCTGAGGAATTAGTCTCTCAGGCTTTACAACAACCCATAGGCTGAATCAGGGGTCACTAGGCCCTAAAATCGAGACATAATCTCCAGGATTTACCGCAATCCCATCCTAGGATTCCTAGGCCTCAAATGGAGAGTAAACCACCTATAGGATTTACCGTATATCCAGCCATTCACCAGTCGAGGATTCCTAGGCCCACAGAGGCAACACAATCTTGGCTTTAACGCAACCCACAGTCTAGATCAGGGGTTACTAGGCCAGTGGCTTTACCATGATCCACAATCCAGTTCAAGGACCACTAGGCCATGTGCTATATCAATTTATAGATGCACCCCATTCAGCTTCGAATCGATTCGGAAATTTAGCTAAAAAAAAACATGAGAAATCCACAGCACCATGGCTATCCGAAAATGGCAAGGCTAGGCTGAAAAATTTGTCACACTTGGAAAAACCCATGCCAAGACAGCAAAAAACCACATGAAATACCATGCATGCCAAATCTAGAAAGGAAACTAAATGTGCAAATTGATGCCTGCCAATAATCCCGATGTAGTTGCTTTATTCCTGCTCCTCCTTTCCTGCTTCCTCCTTGTTCCTTCTTTCCTGCCTTTCTTGCTCAAAATACCAAAGTTCTCCAAAAACCCTATGTCCAAGAGTGTGTGTGAGAGACAGAGAGAATAATAAGAGAGCTCCAAAAATGCACTAACAAAAGGTACCAATTGATCCTCATAAGCCTTTTCATATAAGAGGCCACTATTTTCTTCATTTTCCATTATTTTCCTTCATTTTCCTCCTCACATGCAACCTATGACCTTTCATCTCCCTTTTCTCCTAATTTCCATTATTTTCATAAATAAATGTGCCAAAAAATGTGTTTGCCTCTTTAATTCCTTTTCCTTTGCCTTTTCCAATTTCCTTAGCCATAATAAACCAAATCAACATCCCCTAAGATGTTTTTACCAACTTTCAGCTTGGAATAAGTGACCCATCAACCGTGGTTATTATTTTTAACTTGTATTACATGAAATTTTCATCAAGGTTGTACATCTATACCTACTAGGAAAAAATGTAGTCAAATAACATATCATTCATTTTCAACCTCCAAAAGGCATAAAGCACATCACAGGGCCTTCTAATCCCCAATGTTTTAAAATTTATGTAGTTTGCATCTTGTAATGAACTGCTAGTCAGAAAAAGGTGTTGATATTTGATAAATCACCACTTTCCTAAACCTACTTCCATGCACTATAGTAATTAGGGAGAGGCAAAGACATGATCTAGGCATGTTATCTAGCTCTAATAATGTAATCTACTTGATCCAAACTTATACTATCAAATATTGAAAGTTAAAATGTAGTACAACCTTTAATATAAGTTAAAGGGCTAGGTATAAAGGAGTTATATTAGATGGAGTTAAGAATGAGTACCAACCAATCCAATGATTTCCATATTCTGACTACGACAATATGTTAAGAAAGGCATTAAGGCCTTAGCTTTCCAATTCGATTTTTAAAGGAAGGAGTTCATGATTGTGGTTGATTGGAGAATTCCTCATAATCGCATCTCGCCAAATATTGGTCATTTCACCATTACTTCGAACCCAAGTAAGATTCAACTAAATTAAATGCACCACAACTCTCATTAATTTCTAAATATATGACCCCTTGTTTCTATCAGCTAGTGGATTTTTGTTAGGGCCCTATATTACTAGTGTATTCCATTATTGTGGTTAGTATAGCCCCATAAATATCCCACTATTTTTATTGTTGTTACCTTAAATTATTGTTGTTAGGTTGGCTACGATTATATTGTGACCCCATGGACTCCTATATATAGAAAGGAGGTTTTTTCATTTGTATCTTCCAATAATTGTTCATTTATGTAATGTAAACGAGGGTTCCCCCTCACAGTATCTTATTTATAAGGCTTTTATCTCTCTTTTCTTCTATTTTTGGAGTTGGTTTCATAACAGTTGGTATCAGAGCTTTGGATTCTAGGGTTTCACTTCTTCAAACAGGTCAACCTGGAATTTTTTCTATAACTGTTTTTCTATGAAGGTTCAAATGCTAAAAAAAACCATTTGTGAAGAAATCTTGAGGAATTTCGTGTAAATATTTTAGATCTTGGTTCGAAATATTTTTAGAGATATGATCTGTGGAAGTTAGGGTTTTTGCAGGCTCCCAAATTTCATCTCAAAGAGGTGACATTGGGAAAATCGCCACAACTCTCTCTTTAAGCATCGGATTAGAATTCTGTAAAAAGTAGTCGAAATTACATGGAATTTAGTTTCTTGTTTATCAATTTCATAGCTGAAGGAGGAAATAATGACACGTGGCACATCATACAAGTTCACTCTACTGAATGAGTCCATAATTAGGTCATTGTGGGAGATTGGGCATAACTTTGTCTTGAAGAATCCAAATCAGGTCAGACTAGTGGCATTGGAAAGGAGATTCATAGGGATAATAAATCACTAAATATAAAATATTGGGAATTTGAAATCATAGGGATGCATCAGATTCAATTTTGAGCTCCTCAAAAGCAAGAAAAAAGTGTCTATTTTTTTTAAAATTGCATGAGTCTTGTTTGAAAAAGGGATTCCAAGGGAATATTGAAGCACATGTATAAAGTATTATATTCTAAAATGGCCTCTAAAAATAATTAAACACCCATTAAGCCCTCAGAAGACTCTACTATGAATCATGAAGAGGAAGAAGTGAAACATGATATATCAAAATTACAAGAACAAGTGCAACAAATTTTTCTCTCGCAAAAAAGTAACAAAAATTAAAATGGATGGTTTGAAGAAAGGCATGGAAGTTAAGATGGATGGTTTGAAGAAAGGCATGGAAGATAACATGGATGGCATGGAAGCTAAGATGGATGGTATAGAAGGCAACATGGATGGTTTGAAGAAAGGTGTGGAAACTAAGATGGATGGTTTGAAGTAGCGCGTGGAAGCTAAGATGGAAGGTTTGAAGACTAGTATAGAAGGCAACATGGAAGATTTGAAGAAAGACATGGAAGGTTTGAAGGCATGTTTGACAAAGTTGCGACAAAAAAAGCTTCCTAATGGTGAAAAAGTAGTAGAGGAAACTCATGATGAGAAAAAAATAAATGTTAATCATGATTTCATAGACTCTAATGTTGGCTTTAAGACCCACCATATTCCAAAGATAGATATGAGGAATTTTTATGGCAAGGATCCAATAACTTGGATACTATAAATGGAGCAATAATTTGAGCTCCATAATACGCAGAACACACAAAATGTACGCATTACAACTTTATATTTAGAACAAAATCAGTTTGTATGGTATCGATGGATTTTTTCTCGTAAACCACTGGTTACTTGGTAAATTTTTACAGAGGAAATGATAACACATTATGAGGATACAAAGAGAAACACCTTATTTAGCTTGGAGGTGTGCTTCTATGATATTTATTCCACTTTTCTATTTTTCCAAAGATTAATCTCTAAAGAATATTCACTACCAAATCCATATTCATAATTGAAGGATATTTGATGCTAATGCTACCTCAATATTTGGGAGACCTATTGATGTTCCATACCGACAATGAAACTTTTTATGATTTGATCACCATCCTGACCCAACTAGAGAAATTTTCATATTTCTCACAAAACTTGGTACATAATTTTATGGGACCTAACATAACCAATCATTATTAAATGGGAAGTTTTGTTAGCATAGTTTTTATGAGGATAATAATTCTTGATAGGTTTAACCACTAGGACCCCCACTACTAATTTTCTCTTGATATGTTGATTACAATTTTCCAAAATTAGAGGGATTATTGAAATAGATCAAGATTCCAGGGTAATTAAGTGTCCTATGACTCTAAATGGGGAATTTGAAACATATGGATAAAACATGGAGAAGTTGCATATTAGTGTTTTAACTAAAAAAAAAAAAATTACCATTGTTAATTATGCCTCCTAAATCAATAAGAAAATAATAAAGGACACATTGAAATTGCTTAGTCGTCCCCCCACATTGAAATAATAATATTGTTAATTGACCCCCCACACGCGCCCCCCGCCCCCCCCCCCGCAATAAGAGGTCGTCAACTACAAATTTGTATATAACTATATATTTTGAAATCTCAATTTATACCAAAACAACATCATATACAATATTTTCTTAAAATATCTTAAATTATTGTATGATTTAAATTATGTAATTTATAACTTAAATTTTGTAATAAGTACATTACATATTTAAACAAAATATTTCAAATAAAATTAAAATATAAATATTTTCATCTAAATATATATTTTAAAAATGGGATGTAATATATCCACGGCGTCTTATATAGATGATGATAGGGTGTGTTGTTAAGGCACTCCTTGATGAGAAATCACTGGTTCAATTCCCTGCCTCGATTGGGGTGATGTATTTGGACATGATAATGAAGATTTAGTCCTACCCATCTTACAAAAAAATATGTGATGTAATAAAGTATATTAAAATATTACACAAATTCCACGTGTATCACATTATGTACTTATATTTATCTAATCTCATAAAATCTTCATGAAATTTTTTATTATTTTTTTCCTAAAAAATGAAATCAGCATGCCTCTCAACCATAGGGTTAGAGTGAAGTTGTTAGTACTACGCCAACCCATAGGTATACTCACTTAAGATTTCAAAAGGTTCAAAGCTAATACAAAAATATTCATCAAATGTAGTACAACCTTTAAGATAAGCTAGAAGAGCTAGGTAAAAAAGAGTTGGATTAGATGGGTTTAAGGAGGACAAACCAATCCACTGATTTGCATATTCTTAATAGTACAAAATTTCAAACAAAGTGTTAATGGTTTAGCTTTCCTACTATATTTTTATAGGGATTTCATGATTGTGGTTGATTTTGGAGAATTCCTCTTAATCACATCCCTCCAACTATTGATCATTTAACCATTAGTTGGGACCCAAGTAATATTCAAATAAATTAAAGGCACCACAAATATAATCAATTTTCAAATAAATGACCCCTTTTTCTATCTAGTGGATTTTCCAAAAAATCCTTCTGATTTCCTTGGAGGTGTTGTTCTGTGAGGGATTTTTTCCACTATTCCAGTTTCCTAAGATTAATTTATAAATGATATTTTCTCCCATAGCCATATTAGTAATGCAAGAATTTTTTATGCCAATTCTACCACAATATTTGGGTACCTAATGATGTTCCATCTCAACAATGAAACTTTATGATTTGATTCCCCCCTTCCCCCACTCCCAACCCAACTAGAGAAAAACTTGCATATTTCTCACAAAACATGCTACATAATTATAGTGATACATAACATATCCAACCATTGGTAAATACGAAGGTTTGTCAACTACTAGGACCCCCACTGCTAATTTGTTCTTGATCTTGTTGGTTACACCTTGCCAAACCAAACTAGAGGGATTATTGAAAGAGATCAACATTTCATTGTATTTAAAATTGACCTACAAATCTAGATAAGGAACTTTAAACATGTTGATATAGCATGGAGAATTTTTGGACTAGTGTTTCAACTGTAAATTTTATTTTTACTATAATTAGTTGTGCCTCCTTAAGTATTGAGAAAATAATAAAGAACACATTTAAATTTCTTAGAAATTATAATTGAGGCCCCTCCCAATAGAACATTGTCATCTACAAATTATTGTATATATAATTATATATTTTAGAATCTAAATTTGTACCAAAACAACATCATATACAATATAGTTCTTATAATATCTTAAAGTTATTATGAAATAACAATTGTGTAATAAGTCTATTACATATTTAAACAAAATATTTTAAATTACACTAAAATATAAATAATCATGATTTTCATCCAAATATATATATTTTTAAAATGTCATGCTATATAAATATATCAAAATAATTCCACAAATTCCACAACTTGTTACTCATTTAAGAGTCACAAGGCTCAAAGCTAGGACAACAATATTCCTAGACACAAATCCATTACAACAATTTTTATCTAGCAATTATAACTCATCATGCCATTGGTGGCGATTTGAACATGGGTGGGCAAGATAAAATTCATTCCACCAAACCACCCGAGATAACCCTAATTCATAGTAAAATATTCATCAATTATGAAATTTAACTAAATAATTTAAATACTTTAATTAATTCAATGATTTAAATATTTTTATAATTACAATATTTTTAATGTTTTCAATGATAATATTCATATTGCCATATTTATTTGTAAATATTATATTTTTAAATTTTAAAAAGTAATTTATATTAATTATTATAAAATTTAATATAATATTAATAGATGATATTATTTAACTAATATAATAATAACTATACTTAACGTGTTATTAAATATATTTGATTTGACCAGACGGGGACATGGAAAAATGATCCAAATGAGGGTGGGGGGGAGCCTTCCACCCCATCACCTCTCCCAACACTAAATAAGGGGGAATGGTATGGCCATTTCCCCCTATGCACTATAACAACCCTTTTTTCTACCCCCCATGTAAATGTCACCATGTATATGTGTTTATGTAAATAAATGTGAAAATGAAAATATGGTTGAGCTAGAGGAGTGGACATGAATTTAGAGGTCCGAGTAGGAGGAATTGATTGAGCTATGTTTAAGTCCAAAACCTAAGACACTTCATTTATTTTTTTCCAATATATCTCCCTGATGAATTAATGGTCTACTTAGCAGGCATTGAAGTTGTGTATGGGTAGTAAGAACGAGAGAATGAGGCCCATGTTTTCCATGTTCTTGTGGGACATGTTGGGAAATGAAACACACAAGGGAAGAGAAGAGATTATACAAAGGAGAAACAATAAAAATACAAAACAGAAGGGATTAGAAGAAAATATAGTGGGAGAGTAGGAGCGTGGGAGTGAATAGTGGAGAAGAACTACATCTTCTTGGTATTAGGAAATAATTCTCTTATGGCTTCATTTTTTCCTATGGTTGTGCTCTTGTGATTGGTTGGCTAGTGGAAGCTTGGTGGAGGCAAGGATTCACTTAGGGTATGTTGAGTAACCTCTACGTGCTTGTCTTGTAGGCTAATAAACCACTTAGATCCTTCTCAATGGACTTATAAACCACTAGGGTGCTTTTTGGGAGGCTGATAAACCACTTGGCAGGATGAGAAACTCAAGTGCTTGTTGAGATGGGATAATAAAACACTAAGTTCTTTCCTTAGAGGCTGATAAATGACTTAAGTGTTTTCCAGGTAATCTAATAAACCACCTAGACAATGGGCTCTAGACTCCTGCAGTGTTTGCCTTGAAAATTCAACTAATAAACCACCCTTATAGTGATATCATTCTCTTCCACTGAGCATAGCTTCATTTAACCTTGCATGAATCGCTGTGATTGAATTTAGAGAGGAAAAATATTTTCCCTATGGTGCTTACTATGTGAGGCAATTAATAAACCACCTAGACACTACACTCCCTCTCTTGTCTAGCTCACTTGATATCAGTGTGAAATTCCCTCGAGAAATTTACTCCTTCGACTTTGAATCTAGCTCGTGGGTGATTAGTTGTGACAAATACCGCAATGTATTTGGCCTATAGTTGGGTGAAAATTTGAAGTCCCTCCCTTAGTTTACATCCATTCAAGTTGAAAAAATAATTATAGCTACTTGTATCCATTGTACTATAGATGAGGAACAATGGTTAATATATTTTATAAAAGTCTATGTATCGATACTGCCAATAGAGGAATGATAAAAATTGTGTATGTCTATGATGAATGCTTGTTTATATGCTTTCATGGGTATGTTGAACTTATGGATATTTGTGTTTTTCATTATTCTCATAATGTTAGGTCCCTATAATACTAGTGCAGCCCCCATATTGTTATTTTTGTGCCCCATAGAAACACGTTATTGGTATTGTTGATTCCTTACATTATTATTTTTATATAGGTCCTTATTATATTTTGACCCTTCAGACTCCTATGTATACCAAGGAGGTCTTGTCATATGAATCATACAAGAATTGTTGTGCCCCTTCGAAGAGGCTCATTTTCAAGTTGTTGATCTATATTTTCTTTTTTTTTTGTGATATGGTTACATAAAACATAAGCTACAGATTTATTTACATGAATATGCATGGTTTCCTAATGTGCCTCAACTAACCTATTATGGTATGTGATTTCAATTATCTAATGTGTTATGAATATCATGGCTCACTACCTTGTTGAATACTATAGAATAGCTATCATAATGAGGAAGTAATAAGTTGTTATGTGATGCATGAAAGCTTAAGTTATATTTGATAGATACTTATTTTATATCAAAGATAGCATTATGTGGTTATGTACATATGTGGGATTCCATGATTTCTGAAGCTTCTTGGGAGATATAATTTCTTGATGTTGGTGTCGATGCTCCCAAAACCTCTCCTAGAAACCCAATTTGATTCATCACCAATAAATACAATGAATTGGTTCACAGTTACGCACAGTGTAGTGATGGTAACACTTTATATTAATTTCTTACAAGAGTTGCAACAATATTTCGCATCCCTCAAAATTACAGAGCATGGTCTCTTGTATAAATTACTAGCCTCGTGATGAATGTTGGTGATCGAGTGCACAAGACCTCAGGTCTCAGCTATTGAGACTTCCTCTATGTTGTGACTCGTCATCTTCCTATTTTCCCAAAGCCCCAAGGATTGGTACAACAACTAACAAAATATTTCATGTCTGAATTTTTTTTTAACTGATGAAACCACTTGTTGCTCATCAACGATGGTGGCTCTTCACGCATTTCTGGTAGGGTGGTGGCAATATACAAAAATGGAAGTGAAAGAGATGTTTTTTCTATCGGGCCCGTTAAGTGATGGGAATTCCTAGTGCCCATGGCTCGATATTGTTAAACTCCTGTAATTCACAGTATCACAAGGTGACTGATTATTTCTCAGATCTCTCATATTGAAAATAGTATTCCATGGTTGTCATTTATTTTCCAGAAAAGAAGGGAAAGCCAGATGGTCAAGAGCTTCAAAGGAATCAATCTACCTTTAAGTTCAGTGAAGGAGGAAAGTGTTGCTGAAAAGCATAATGGTGAGAAAAAAAAAATTTCTTCCCTCATTTCATATCATTTACCCTCTCTTACCCTTCATTTTTTCTAAATTCTAAATTCCAACACCCGAAACCCCCTTAAAACCATTCAAATCCAAATATATATGTTTTCGAAACTTTATCGCAGCTCCGCCCCCCCACATTAGGCTATATATATATATATATATATATATATATATCACTTTTTTCACTCAAACATATGGATACCCTTACCTTTCATCGCAATCGGCATTTCACAGACTAAACTTCATACATAACACAATTGTCTTCTCCTACAAAACCCTCCAAAATGTGATGTGCGGGATTGGTGGGATCCATATTTCCCTTGTATATGCCTCAAATTCTTTGAAATCCTTTATATTATGGTTCGGGTGGCCTTTATAATATTACCATTCCTTAAATAAATATTCACTTGTCCGCTTTGAAAAGCCTGTAATGGGGTCCATCACCTTTTGCATTGCAAGTCGCAAGTTTTAGAGGATAAGTGCGGAGCGATCATGTCATAATCGCCGAAGTGTGATGTGTGACATCAGTGGGACCCGATCACAAATCATAAATCATAGGTTCGGGAGAATAAGCGTTAAAATAAAATGTTAAAAACCCCGAGGTGTGAAGTGCGATATAGAACTGGATGCAATGTGATTCAAAGCTCAAATCAAAAGGAGTTTAGGTCTGGTTGTGTGGGCCCAAATCGAAATTCGCCAATTCAAAGGGATAGCCACTAAGGGATATGTTAACAACGATGAGACGTGATTTGCGATATGGATGGGAGCCAATCGCATATCGCAGTCCGTAGGTCTAGGAAAATAAATGTTAAAAGAGAAGTTAAAAATAGCGGAGTGCGAAGTGTGATGTTGACATGGATGCGTTATAGTTCTAAGATGAAATCTAAAGAATTTCAAGTCTGGGCATATGATTTTTGTGTATTGTTTATGAAGAAAGAGCTAACACGACAGAAGGACCCGAGTAGGACCCGACATGAGAAGAAAGAGGCGGAGTCGGGCTAAAGGAGTAGATTCGCAAGGCACAGTGAAGAGGTCAGCACAGCAAACAGATCAAGTCCTCAAGCAACCGTTCAGCCGAAGCAAAGCCACATGTTAGTATGTATTTAACGCTACCTTTTCGGCATCACACTAGCCAATTTCTAACCGCTCTGAAATCAATAACAGACTGTTGCAGCCACCATTTTATCAGCTTTATTTTATCATAGCCTCTTTGTGATCCCAAGAAGAAATTTTTTCCTTATTCTATAATCAATAACAGACTGCTAAAGCCGTTGTTATGGCCAAACTTGTCTTATCACCACCTGCATGATTCCACTTGGCAAAGGTTTAGCTTGAATGTAATTAATAACTATCATTGAAATAGACAAAGTAACCGACTTAAGTTTTTATATAAATACTGCATGCATTAGCAGTAGGAAGGAGAGGCCCAGAAGGGAAAAAACCATTGTATTAGACTCATCTGGTTGTAAGCACTCCCTTTGGATGAATGAAGGATTTTTTTTTTTTCAGATTCTTGTGTCATGATCTGTGGTGAAGTGCTCCTTTTCTTGTAATTTGTCATCTCTAGTTTTACACATTGTTTTCTTTCTTTATTGCAGATAGAAATTTTTGTGTAGGATTTACCATGAGGTACCTTGCTCAGTCTCAAAACAATACTTTATGTTTTCCTCTAAGACCTGAATGCATAATTCAGAGATGTTCTGCTCTGCATTCACGTCGAACCTTAATCTCCTTCTCATTTCCATTCCACAAGTTGTAAAGATCCATTGACATGGCTAGCTTACCTGGTTGCACCTAATATCAGTTATTCATCCATTTGAATCTATTTACACCTGTTTGAATCCATAGCCCAATGGCCCTCTTCTGTTGCATCAACCATAAATTTCAAACAAACCCATATGCACTAATAGCTAGCCTAAAATTCCCAATCAACAAAGCTATATCTAACAGAGAGATCCCTCTCCAAGTCTAGGAGGGCTAGGTCCTAGATTCCAAATTAGTTTGATGTTGGCCCTTCGGCAGTTCTGTCTTCAGCCTTTGGAATTACAGAAAGATAATAATGGTGACTCCACTGGGGAACGAATTTTATCTTCCTTAGAAAGTATAACAAAGTTCAGATTTGATTACTGATGGTGGACAGTGACCAGAAACAAGAAGGCTGAATTATTCACCTCGCGACTCCATGATTCAAAGAACCCAGCTTTTGAGCATTCATGGCGACTCCACAACATGCTGACCAGAGTTCCTGCTAAACAAGATGACAAGGTTTGTGGAATATATTTTATCTCGTGAAGATTTAAATGCATTCTGGAATCATTTATTAGAATTTCAGCTTGATGGAGATTTTCTAGAGGTTGTCTTTCTTATTTTGAAATCAAGCAATTATTTTCCTGAAGCTAAAACATGTTTTCTGGAGGTAGTTGTTGAACTATATGAAAATGGCATTGAACTTTTGAATTCACAAATTCAGTCATATAATTTCCGAGATCCTAAATAATTCTTGGAAAATCTTCCTTCTCCAAAACAAGACGAAATTGTACTACCTCTTAACTTACATATTGAGAATGATTATGCTTTCAAGTACAAAACTAAAGATGTGGTTTAAAGGTTTAATACCAAGGATACAACTGATCAACTAGTCGTTGAAGGCCTAGAAGAAAATATTATACATCATGCTTTTATTGATCCTATAGCAGATTATATGGAAGATTTCTTTAGCTCAAAATTTTCAAACATGTACTCTCTATAAGGATCAAATACATCAACAGTTTCCATTTCATATTATAAACTTGGTTATGTGGACACATAATCAAGTTACACATATGATTTTCCTGACAAGTAGTCAAGTTGTCCATTTGTTTCTGCTGCTACTTGACTGGTTGCACTGGCATTATTGTATCATTTAGAACAAGAAGTAATTTCATTAGGGTAGGTAGGTGTGAAAATAAGCTCAGTACTCTGAGCATATTTCCAGTTTTAGTTTCAGATTGCTTTCTAGTTTTCAGTGCAAGTATATTCCAGACTTCAGTTTGCAGGGAGTGTTGATTTCAGCTTTAATATTGTCAGCCACAGAGGTTTTGTAGCATATTAAGTTGCAGATTTGGGATCAACCCAATGGATCAGGCCACTAGTCTACGATGTTCTTGACACCTCCTGAAGGAGTTTCCATCCCCATTTGGAGCCACCGCTAGACTCCTGCAATTCATAGTATCACAAGGTGAATGATTATTTCTCAGATCTTTCATATTGAAAATAATATTCCATGGTTGTAATTTATTTTCAAAAAAAGAAGGGAAAGCCTGACTGTCAAAAGCTTCAAAGGAATCAATCTGCCTTTTAGTTTAGTGAAGGATGAAAGTGTTGTTGAAAAGTGTATTGGTGAGAAAAATTCTTTTTCTGCCCTCATTTCATATCATTTACCCTCTCTTACCCTTCATTTTTTCCAAATTATGAATTCTAATGCCCGAAACCCCCTTAAACCATTCAAATACAAATATATATGCTTTCGGGACTTTATCGCAGCACCGCCCACCCACATTAGGCCGTTTATATATATAGATATATATATATATATATATATATATATATATATATATATATATATATATATATATATATATATATAGATATATCACTTTCTGCACTAAAACATATGGAAACCCTTACCTTTCATCGCAATCGACATTTCGCAGACTAAACTTCATACAGAGCACAATTGTCGTCTCCGAAAAAACCCTCCGAAATGCGATGTGCGGGATTGGAGGGACCCATATTGCCCTTGTATGCACCTCAAATTATTTGAAATCCTTTATAATATGGTTCAGGCAATTTTTATCATATTACCATTCCTTAAGTAAATTTTCACTTGTCCGCTTTGAAAAGCTTGTAATGGGGTCCATCACCTTTCGCATCGCAAGTCACAAGTTTTAGAGGATAAGTGTGGAGGGATCATGTTATAATTGTCGAAGTGTGATGTGCGACATTGGTGGAACCCGATCGCAAATCGCAAATCGCAGGTTCGGGAGAATAAGCGTTAAAATAAAATGTTAAAAACCCTGAGGAGCAAAGTGCGATACAGAAGTGGATGCGATGTGATTCAAAGCACAAATCAAAAGGAGTTGAGGTCTGGTTATGTGGGCCCAAATCGCAGTTCACCAGTTCAAAGGGATAGTTTCTAAGGGATATGTTAACAACGCCAAGATGCGATTTGTGATATGGGCGGGACCCAATCACATATCGTAGTCTGCAGGTCCATGAAAATAAGCATTAAAGAGAAGTTAAAATAAAAGAAATGCGAAGTGCGATGTTGGCATGGACGCGATATAGTTCTATGTTGAAATATAAATAATTTTGAGTCTGGGCATATGAGGTTTGTGCATTGTTTTATGAAGAAATATCTAACACAACAGAAGGACCCGGGTAGGACCTGACACGAGAAGAAAGAGGTGGAGTCAATCTAAAGGAGTAGATTCGCAGGGCACAGTGTCAACACAACAAACAGATCAGGTCATCAAGAAATCGTTTAGCTAAAGCAGAGCCACATGTCAGTATGGATTTAACGCTACCTTTTTGGTATCACACTAGCTAGTTTCTAACTGCTCTAAAATCAATAATGGACTGCTGCATCCACCATTTTGTCAGGTTTATTTTATCATAGCCTCTTCGTGATCCCAAGAGGTAATTTCTTCCTTACTCTATAATCAATAACAGACTACTAAAGTCGTTTTTATTTCCAAACTTTTCTTATCATCGCCTACATGATTCCACTTGGCAAAGGTTTAGCTTGAATGTAATTAATAACTATCATTGAAATAGACATAGTAACCGACTTAAGTTTTTATATAAATATTGCATGCATTAGCAGTAGGAAGGAGAGGCCCGGAAGGGAAAAAACCATTATAATAGAATCATCTGGTTCTAAGCACTCCCTTTTTATGAATGAAGGATTATGTTGTTTTCTAGATTCTTTTGTCATTATCTATGGTGAAGTGCTCCTTTTCTTATAATCTGTCATCTCTAGTTTTACATATTGTTTTCTTTCTTTAATGTGAATAGAAATTTTTGTGTAGGATTTACCATGAGGTACCCTGCTTAGTCTTGAAATAGCACTTTATGTTTTCCTCTGAGACCTGAATGCATAATTCAGAGATGGTCTACTCTGCATTCACTTTGAACCTTAATATCCTTCTTATTCCATTCCACAAGCTGTAAATATCCATTGACATGGCTAGCTTACCTGGTTGCACCTAATATCAGTTATTCATCCATTTGAATATGTTTACACCTATTTGACTCCATATCCCAATGGCCCTCTTCTGTTGCATCAACCATAAATTTTAAAAAAAAACCTATACTAGGTCCTAGATTCCAAAGAGGTTTGATGTTGGTCTTCTGGCAGTTCTGTGTTCAGCCATCGGAATTACGATAAGATAAAAAGTACTCAATAATGTGCATCAGTCTTCAAGAGGAGGTGGCAGCTAACATAATGGAAATAGATGGGAAGGCTTACGTATGTCAAAGTTGTCAGAAGACATAAATTCTACCTTGTTTGTTTCCTGCCACTTGGTTTCAAAGGTTGATTAGTAGGAAGAGGAGGGTGGCTCTGGTCTAGTGTGACATGGATCACAAAACCCATTGTAAATTTTTTGAGGGCCCCAAAATGTTGATAGAGGGAAAACCCCACCAAATATAAGGAGGCTTTATTGGGTTCATGCCCTAGCTTGACATGGTAGTGGCTATGTGGGATCCGCTCACTGCCTCTTTTCCTTTGGATAAACCTTAAGCATCACAATGGTGATAAACTTGGGTGGTGTGACTTGGATGTGGGGTGGTACCTCGAATGGATGGTTAGATATGTAGTGGAGCTACGTAGATGCCACCTAAAGTACACGTGTTTGTTACATGGGGTATACGTGGATGTCACATTGTAGCCTATAATTGATCAAACTTCAATATATAGGCCATAATTTTCAATTCATAAATCATATTGTAAAACTTATATCACCAGAAAGATCTTGATCAGTTGGATGAAATGGTGGCATCATAAGTTAATTATGCTACCTTTGGAGTAGAAATTTTTTTTTCTAACCCCATATTCATAATGAACCTTGCAGGTCAGTTTAAGTCAAGTGTAAAGCCTCCCACATTCTGAGATAGAACAAGGGGGTGGGAAGGAGTGCTATAGTGTGGTATCAGAGTGCCTAGGTTTAACACTTGTACTAAATGGGTCTAGAAAGAAAATGTTGGAAGCTATTTTAGGAATTATAGAGAATAATATTAAAATTGATAATCGATTTTGGTATGCATATGTGTGATAATTTTAGAATTTTAACTAATAATATGGACATCATACAATTTTATGAGTTATTTTATTTTCTAACATGCATACTAATATGATATTTAATGTTTCAGTCAACTTCACATCAACATGTTAATTTTAAACTTGCCAAGGTTATGGATAAATATGTATATTTGTGTTTTTAACTAACTAAAATTTTTGTGTGTGCAACACATAAGAAGACACCAAGGAAATGGTAGTATAATGGAAGAACAAAACATGCCCAAATCCTATCACCTTTAGGAAGGAGATTCGGTGGGGAAAATTTTAGAAAGGAATTAACTTATTTAATAGAAACCCTCAGGAGTTTGAGAGATGAGTTGATAATTTGCAAGAAATACAATCAGAGTAATGTCAAAGCACAAGAGAGACGACTAGAAGTAATTTTTTTTTATTTTGTAGAGTCTAACAAATCCACAAATATATAAGCAACATAGTCTAGGTTCCAGCTACCTAGGAAAATACAATTCCTAGCAAATTCCATCAGGATTATGGAAGCATAAATTGGAGGCTAATGACATATAAGGTAACAAATCTAAGAATAGGAAAAGGTAGTCAAGTGAAGATACAATGAGAGGAGAAATCCCACTTAGCACTCTAGAGAGAAAAATAGGAAGTCATGAGCAAGTATCTAGTGTTGCAACTAAGAGACATCACCAGTAGAGGAGGAATAAGAAAATTTTAAAGTTGGATGATTTAAAGAAGGAAAATCCTCCTACCTTTGATTGATAAGTCAAGAAGGTTGAATAGGAAGAATAATGGATATTGGAAATTAATAAATACTTTAGAGTGCATGATTATTCTGAAAACATGAAGGCTAGAGTGGTCATTTTCAACTTGAAAGGAAAAGCTAACATCTAGTGGGAATACTTGAGGAATGTCAAGGACATTAGAGAGAAATATATGTCTTGAAGAATATTTCAGAGATATTTCTAGCATAATTTCATATCTAAAAGGTACTATGGCAGCAAGATTAAAGAATTGCATGAGCATAAATTAGGGAAACTTGCATTTTATGAGTACACTAACAATTTCCTAGAGTTGTTGATGTATGTAAAATATATCGAGGATGAGAAAGAAAAAATTTAGAGGTACCTCAGTGGGTTACCTCAGGCTTATAGATACATAATTGAGTTTTATGAGCCAAAATTATTGGAGGACACCATTTGAAATTCAAAGTACTACTATGAACAATTGTAATATTCCAAAAATTTAGCCTTCATCTAAATGGAATATTATAGTTTGTTTTATCACTAGGTAGGTGAATATGTGGGTGGGGGGGCCCATAAAACCCATTTAGAGGGAATAATAACACTCCTAATGTGAAAGGAGGAAGAATAAGTAGCTGGATTAAGCACCTTTGGGTGTGAACATGGATTGGATCATGTTGATTCAGTCAACTTTGACCAAATCAACAACGTTGTCATGGAGATGTGGCATTTATGATGAGACAGCGCAGTTTTGGTGGAGGAAAACTTGCATGAGCTTGGTGGCAAGTATGGATGGGACCCAATGTGAGGAGGTTCACTTGCTATATATGGATGGGATGGCAGCCATTATTATTCATGTTTTAGATCATCATTTGATATTGGTCTGTTTAGACTTTTGCTTCCTCTTGTTTTTTAGCAGGGTTGTTGTGTTGTTTAGCACAAGGGTGTTCTTGATCGGGAATACCTACCTCATCCATAGGGAAGGAGAGGTTCTTTGATTTGAATTTCCTCATTCTGTCATTCTTGCCAAGCTACCTCCTTCATTTACAGTGCAGTTTCTGTTTAGAGCTGGGTTGTGTTGCAGGGTGCAGCAAAGGAGGATCACATAGAGCTATTTCTGGGCTTGTTTTTCAGTGGAGTGGTAGCTTATCCATTGGAGGATCAGCAAGGAGGGCTCCTGGGCATATTTTCACAACTTTGGCATCAGGCCAACCATATACCATCCCTCACAACGTCGTCACAATTCTAAACTGCGTTATATTTGGAGGCAATTGCCGGGAGGGTTCATTGAGCTCATCAGGAGGGTCTATTTCTGAGAAGAGGGATCAGCCTTCTATTTAGAAATACTATTGGAGGAGTACATCATCATTTAAAATATATAATAGCCTCATTATATTCAGATCTATTTTGCAGTGACATTTCAACCCCAAGGTTATTTGTCACATTGTATATTTCTTTGTATTTATAGCAATCTTTTCTGGGTTGGCTAGAAATCATGTATTAGAGCCCACATCTTCTTTTCTGGGAATTTATTTTGTTTCTATCAGCCATATTTCATTTATGTATGTTTACAGTAAAAACTACATTAATATAGACAACGTTGTCACTGCTCCCCAACATTCTATACAGTTGCAGCAACTCATGTGTTGAATGTTCTGATCATTGGAGGCTTGTTCTTATTGCTTGAGTGGCTTGTCCCTCAAGATATTTTTGTATATTTCTGCTGATATCTTAATAAAATGATGGCTGCATATTTATCCCTCTCATTTCATGATCATATTTGATGTGTTTTACATTATTATGTCTTGTATTGCTGCTATTTCCAATTTGGAATATTACAGTGGTATCAGAGCATAATCTTGGCGTAGCCTGTGCATTCAAGACAATATGCCATTAGAAGGAGAAGCTTCTTCTCACAGAAAGGAGAATTTGTATAGAAGAAACAAAGGCATGACTCTATTATTTGGATAAATGAAGGAAGAGAGGATCTCCCAACTTCTTTTCCAAACTGTGAAAAATATCAAGAAAGATCTCAAGGAGATGCAAGGGGAGAGGTGTAGAAAAACTCCAAGAGGGTTTGAAAGTTAATCAAGCCCTAGATATTCACATGATGGGTGTGGAAATTCAGCCACAAATGCATATCCACAGTGCATTTTATTTCCCACATTCAATGCAAGAAGGATGGAGGAGGAAGATGCGCCAAGGGAGGAGACCTTGAGTGACTATCTTCAGGAGTGTGAGTCTCAATCAAGGAGATTAAAAGAGCACTTGGAATTCCAAGGGTTATTCCAACTCAAAGAAGAGAGAAGATCCAACAACCATAATAGAAGCAAGAGAGGTAGAATTTTTCTATCTAACTTTGATGGATCAGCAAAGTGCACAGCCAAAGCTTGGGTGGAGGAGCTAGATTCCTATTTTCAGCTACACCGAGTTTCAGAAAAGGAGGCCATTAGAGTAGCAACACTGCACCTCAAAGGTATGGCCCATGATTGGTGGTTTTGTAGTTCTGCTTCATTTCATCATGAAAATGTAAACACTTATGTAGGTTTCACTAAGAAATTAGTGAAAATACTTGATATTAAACATTGTGAAACATCTTTTGTTGAACCCAAAAACTCAAAACCTTTGCATGAGTTGGAGAGATATATTTTGCCAAATCCACTCCATATTTCTGTTGAAGGGGATAAAAACATGCATGATGCCTTGCCAAGGGCAACATCCCCACTTCTTGATGAGCCCTTTTCTATAGATTAAGACATTGAGGTTCCTCCTTCAAGAGAAGACCAAGATCAAGGGTCTGTCATTGATGATGAGGCTGTTAGGGTCCTATAATAATAGGGTTCATAAAATTTTGAATTGAATTTCATAAGTCTTGTAAATATGTACATACCTTGCATTCTACAAGTTGTTATCCCATATTTTGAAAAAAATGAAAAATAATAAAAAAGTAAAAAGAGGGTAAAAAGTCCTAAAAGAAAGATCAAAGGACTTAGAAAAATATATACCCCAAAATAAAAAGAGAAATAAGACTTGAAAGTAAGCAAGTTCAAATGCCAGTACTTTTACTTTTACTGCAAAGAATAATGATTATGTGTAGAGTGTCAATAAATGCCATAACCTATGATCAGTTAAACAATTTAATCTTAATTGTTCATGTTTCAATTTCATGTTTTAGATAGTGAATAAAGATTTTTCAAACAGTTTAAAATTGACAAATCAGTAGACAGGTAGAGAATAATGAGGAGCTTAACAACTTAATTTGAGCCCTCGGATGAAATAAGGTATATTTAAATTAGTTTTATGCTTTGAAAGAAAATATTTTAAGGTTGCAAACCTAAATGCACCTACAAAATGAAGAAAAAATGTTAGAAATATAAGATGGGTAGGTAGAAAGAAGTGGAGCAATCATGTAAATAATACATCATCAGGGAAAATCACTAATTTCCCCTCCCCCATAAGTGTTCAGTATTCTAAGTTGTCAGCCAAATAGGCTCAGAGAATTTCTCTGACTTTTGTTGGGACTGGACCCAAGGCTCTATGACTGGTTAGTTGAAAATATTGAGTTCTTATGTTAAAAATCCTCATTTGTCATCATTTACCCTTCATTCATGTACTAAAACCCCTTTTTCCTAAGTAAAAACACACTCTTACTTTGTAAAATTGTAATCCCCACACAATTAACTCTATTCCTTCATAAGCATTCATAAAAACCCACAAAATCACATTTATCCTAAGTATTATTCAAAGAAATACAAAGATGAGAAATGCTTAAATTTATACTATACTTAGAGATAATATGTATTTTGTTTTATTTCACCCCCCTCTCATATTAACTTTTAACATATTTTATTAAATCCCTACGAGATACCCTTTCCTAGTTATTAATTCCCTTATATTTAATAAACCCCAAAAAACCCACTATTATAATGTTTAATTCCAAAGTATATTATCCATGTGCACAAATAAAAAATCCGAAATCAAAATTCCTTTGGTCTAAAACTATCGTTATTTCAAATATCCCACCCTATAGTTTTTAAACTATTGAAAAAGGTTAAAAAACTATATAAATACAATAAATAAACCCCCCCCCCGCATATGTTTTTATTTAAACATTTAACAGATGTTTTGAATAAAAACATTAATTCCTCCTATATCATGAGTAAATAAAACATTTCATATATGCATTAAACCTTCACCCAAACAACCACATTATAAAGGTTTAAATACATATTAACCCAGTCACCCATACAGAAAAGCCTGGTCACACATATCTTTATTCAATGCAACTTCCAAAGTAATCCCGACCATTCGCATCCCTTTCTCAGATCTGACAGTCGACGATCCATATCACATAGAAAAAGTGCATGACCGCCCAAACACAAAAGCTATGCGAAATAAGTTGTTTTACATAGACCCTTCCCTTCCACGTGGCCTCTCTGAATTGGATCGCGTGGGTTTTGTTCAAAACAACTTACTGCTCGATACCCATGCAATAACCGCCTATTTTCAAAACCTTTGCAATCCAAAACCACCTCTTTCCATGATTAGACCTGCATTTAATGCAAATTTTTAATTTTTAATAAAAAACCTTTGTATAGGAATTTTTCACCTACCTTTCGCGTTTAAGCCTAGTTTTCCCTCCCAACTCTGTATAAACCTGTGCAGAGCCCCCTGATAGCCATTTCTTACTATTTTTACACCCATAACTTCCCAAATTTTCCAAATAAACCTACAATAATTACCGAGGAGCCACAGTTGCTCCAGTTCAACCTCTGAAGAAACCAATTCGACCAAAAGATTGCAGAAAAACCCGATTAAAACCAATACCTGCGTCAAAACCAGGTATTTTTCTAAATATTTAACCTGCAAATAAAATTCAAAAACCTGTTAAAGGAAAATAAGCAGTAAATATTTAAAGAAATTAATTGAATTCAATTTCCCTAAAGTCCCAGAAACAGGCAAAACCTTGGCAAAATTTTTGCAGGAATCCTACGATCCGCTGTGCACCATTTTCCAAAGAAAATTATCATTTTTCCATAGTTTTAGGGTCAATTTTGAGCTCTAAAGGCCAGAAATCCTCTGCAGGTGCCCTGTTTCTTCTGAAAAACCTTTTTTTATCAAAGTTTGAGCCTAATCTGTAACCAAGAGACTCAGAAAACCCCTGTTTTCTGTGTTTAACCAGTTTTAGCCTCAAAACTTCATTTGAGAGACCTAATTGAGCATCAGATCCAAAGAGACCTTATATCTTTCTGAAATTGCCTAACCAATCCTCTGTTATAGTAAAATTTCCTCTGCAAACAGTTTAAGCTTGCAGAAGCCAGTAAAGATGCCTAAAAAACAGAGTGGAAACAAATTTGAAGGTTCAAAGACTCCCAAAGCTACTCCAGCCATGAATCCAAATACTACCATTATATTCAATCCATTGCAGCCTCCAGTTGTTGATATTGTGCATATTCCTCTAGCAGACATTGACTACAAAATAGATGATCCTGTAGTTGAATTCAATTTATTAGATATACACAACTGGTCTTTTGAAAAATCCCTAGATGATCAAGAAGATGTTCACATATGGGAATCCAATCTTCGCAAATATGTAGTCCCCTTGACTCATCCTTGTCAAAAACTTATCATACTGTGTCACCAATACTACATTCCAAAACAGAGAGCTATTGTCAATGCAAACAATGAAGTCCTATTTACTATTACAACAGAGTCTATAAACCAAATGTTGCAGCTTCAATTAGACCCACAAGCAGTACCATTATCCATTGAAGCCCTCACTAAGTTATACATTAACTTAGAATTTCCTAAAAGGTTTATGATCTTCCAGAATTTCATGCCTCTGCATGTTGAAATCCCAAAATTAAACCCACCATATTCAACTGCTAAGTTCCGTGAAGGTTCAAGGCATGTTATCTCCGTGCTTTCCTTTATACTTGGGTATTTCACTGATGAACATACTGATGAGTCAATATTGGAATTTTTGTCTACATTTTCTCCAGGACAGTCACCCTCAGTCATATTTGTCTATGTTGGTTTTATAGTTGATATCATTCACTATCAATTATCTAATTTGCAGCTAGAAGGGGTAGTTAGATATACTTCTTATCTTTTACACTTGTTTCTATTCTTTCAATCATATAACTTTCCTATTTCACTTCAAAAATTGGATATATAAGGGAAACCTCTATCAGTTTTCTTCTGGACATCTATACTCAGGAAACAAGGGACAAAATTTAGTTATTCAGAGTTTTCTGAGTTTTTTGTGCATCCATTGACCACCATCTTGAAAAAAGAAGAGCAACCCAGAATCAGTGAGAAAATGAAGAGACTTTTACAGCTATCAGAGCAAAGCAAAGTAGGAGATTGGTATTTACATAAAGAATTCACTGAAATCAGGGTTTTTGGTTCTAACTTGTTGCCCTACAAGTTACCTAAGCATCCATCTATGAGGATATTTTCCTTAGAGTACATTAGGCGGATCCTGAATTCAGATTCAATTAATTTTATGGCAGCCAAGAAAAAAGACTCAGTTTAAACTCAAAAATAAAATTGGGCCTTTTATATGTAATCAAAGAGAAGCAGAAAAGGAAGCAGCAAGTCAATTACAGGAAGAAAAATTAGAAGAAAGATTCCCATGGAATTATGATCCACAAGGGATCTTAAGTAAAATAAGGGTAAAATGTAAATTGACACCCTTTATCCATGACTCAAAGCTAGATATAGATAAATTTTCTAATCAAATTGAGTGGGTTGAGAATACTTTAATAGAGGTTGTAAACCAAAGGAATACTAGTCACCCTTTGGAAGTTTCCAAACAAACAGAGCCATCCACTAAAAGAATCAGAGAAGAAGGAGCTTACACTGCAGAAACTACCACAGAGACAAAGTTTAAAATCATTACAATAAGAGGCCTAAACTGGATACAACAGCTAAAGGCAAAGTAACCACTGATGTTGAGGAGACACAACCTTTGAATACCAACACTACACAGACAGAGACCAATGTAGCCACTGTAATCATCAATGAGCCAAATCAGAATCAGGAACAGCTGAATAATGAATATTCATAAATAATGGAGAGGCAAAAAAATATGGAGGCTTCCTCCTCACACAGCTGAGGAGAAGGATTTAGATAAGGAAAAATACAAGCAAATCAAATTGAAGAATGAAGAAATCAAAACTGAAATATATTCTCAGTTTTTGAAGCAGAAGCCAGGTAACCAAAATAGATTCTTATCAGCCTTTGATTATTCAACTCAAAAATTGATTATGTCAGTTTTACAACCCACTGTACTAGTGCCAAAGACAGTGGTTGATTACAAAAAGGTTGATATGGAAGTAGCAACAGATAAAATCCATGAGTTGGATCAGATTGAATTCCATAGGCAAACATCATAGATGCTCTATTCCACAGTGACCAAAAAAGCTATGAGTGCTCACAGACTTCAAAATATAATCTCTAATATGCAGGACCAAATGAAAATAGATAAAGCCTCACTGTATGCAAAATATCTAAGGATAAAAGCCCTAGAAGAGTTAGTATTCTAGGTAGGATATGATCCTACAAACATAAAAGTAGTTGAAGCATTATTCAAAAAGAAAAATGAGGACATTGCTGCCTTGAGGAAATAGCTCAAGCTTCCTCAAGGAGAGCATCCTCAAACAAAGGAATTTTTACAGGATCAGAAGGAGAAATATGAAATGATGAGCTTGATACTTCAACTCACAACTCAAATCAAAGAAATGGAAGTGCAAATGGACCAAGTTGTCCACGAAAAAGAGACAATTAAGGAACCAGTCATTCCCACTATTATTCCAGTCATTACAGCAGCAGTACCATCTACTTTAGGAGAGAAATTGGCACCTAAAGAGCCAATGGCCACTGCAAAGCCAGTAACATCTACAACAACTTCAGTGACTGAGTCTTTTACAACAGTGTTTCCATCCACAGATGAAAGCAACCAAATAGTAAAGGTAATGGAGGAAATGTCCTTAAAAACTAATGAAATCAATAGATTGACCATGATAATTGAAAATCTGGATAAGACAAGAAAAGAAGCTCAAATAGATGCCAAAATACATGAACAGAATGCACACAGATTGAGTGAAGAGGTAAAAAAGCTCCAGAAAGAATTAAATCTTAAGGATCAAGTATCATATATTAAAAATTACTTATGGAATAAACTAATTGAAACCATTCATGATGTTTGGCCATCAATTCAAGTAATCTTTGAGCAGAGAGAGTTACTATTGGCAGCTCAAACAAAGATACAAAAGACACAAGAAGAATTGGCAGATAAACCAGAACAGGCTGTTAGGTTAATCAATTTCCTAAATAGCAAGAATAGATAGCAACTTGAAGAGTTAAAGATCAATTGTAGAATAGCCACAATCCTAGAAATTAGGAAAGTAACCACTAAAATAAATATAATGAGACGGCATGAGGAAAAATGCGAAGTAATGAACACTGTTGTCACTAGATTCATGGTTAAATTCACCAATTTGAGGCAAAAGGGACTTCCAAATATTATGGTGATTAATGACAAGTTAATGCATAAGAATTATTATGAAAAAATATCAAATAACATGCCAAAGAATAGGTGAACAAGCCAACAGGCCAAGGAATTCCCATAGGGAAAGTATTGCTAAAAAGTTTTGAAGATCTATTTTATTTGCAGTATGAAATCAAACATTTGTTTTTCATAAAACCCACATTTTCCAGGTACACCAAGGCTGATGAAAATTTTAGGAAATTCAAGAATATTAGAATTCCTAAAAATGAGGAGTGGCAAGCATTGACTGATTTTCTATGAAGAAAGGCAAACACATGAAAAAAAAATTATGTTTGCTGATTTCACAGTAAAAACAGATTTTTACATTAAGAAGACAGTTTTACTAAAGGTAAAGAGTATCAAAATTGAAAGAGGATTGGTAATAAAGAGTATCAGTGAAGGCAACTAGATTTTACAAAATATCTAAAAAGCCAGCAGGGAAGACACATAAGTAGCCAGTTGCTTCTTATCTACAAACTGTTTCTATTTATTTTGAATAAAATAAGACAGCTTGCTAGTTTGTTGAGCAAGTTGTCACTATTATTGTTGTAAAAGATTTAATTTTCCTAAGTTTATTCCTAGAATTCATCTAGGATATTTTGTAAAACATTTTACATAAATACTTCACTCTTGGAAGTATTTTTGTGTGGAATAAAATTGCTGGAGATTACTATAGATATTTTCTTTGACTTGAAGGCTTTGGATTTCGATTTTGAGCAACAGACTGGATCACCTTTTTGGAATCATACTTCGGAATCCCTGTGATAATCTATTTGGAGTGAAGTACTCTCTTTAAACTTGTCATTGTTATCTTCTTTTGTTTCATGCATACATCTATGTTTTAATTCTAAATATGAATGTATAACTAGGAGTATTACTACAGGACATGTTTAATAGCACCCTGTTTTTAACTAGTTATCATTTCTGTGTTTTCTTCTGATTTCCGGTGTAGGGAACCCTTAATTTCTCCCTCTCCCATTTGACCTCTATCTTCTACTTCCCTTTTCTGGATTTAAGGATTCTTAAGTACCCTTTATCCCGATCATACCATCTCAAAAACCATTTTTCCAAAGATCTCCAAGGGTTATCTATCTTTCCCTGCAAACATTTGACCTTTTAGGTTTTGATCCCAGTTCTGTTAGCTTGACTTAGACTCCATAGCCCAATGGACAAGTATATTTCCCTCTATCTACCCTCCAAGTGAAATTTTCCCACCAAATCCAACAAAACAAAACCAAATATGCATTTAATAACTAGCCTAATATTCAAAACTGAAAAAAAGTTAAATCTTAAAGAGAGAGCCCTCTCTGAACCCTAGGAAGGCTAGATCCTAGAGTTTTAAGTGGATTTGTGGTTACCTCTAGTATTCTGTGACTTAAAAACCAAAATCCCACAACTTAAGAATTTACTGGAGTGATAACATTACTGGCGACCATACTGGGGAAATAACCAGTCCTCAATCATAAAATTAGTCTTAAAGAAATATTTTAAATCATCCTTTACTTTAAGATTGTTTTTATAGGTTGTGGGTATTGAAAAATTGTAATTATGGCTTCTAGGAAAGTCTATTATATCAGGTCTAACCCGGATCCTAAGCCTGTTGTAATAGTAGATGATCCAGACTGAATTGCTAAAAATAGAAAACAAACAGAAAATTTAGAGGCTGAAATCTCATTGATAAGAGTCATTTCGTTACCCAGTGAATTAGAAAGTCTGCAAGACATTGATTTTGATATGAAATTTGAGCATTAATTATTTCAAATTAAATCTGAAAATGATTTAAAAACGGTTGTTTTAGACCCTGCTTTTATTTCATTTTTGAATGCAAAACAAAAATCTATTGCAGTAAGTTCTAAAAAAGTTGAATATCAGACCAAAGTTGAGGAAATTAATGTTACTCTTCTAAAGGATATTGATGAAGCTATTGAATTAGCTCATTTATTGACTTATGAAAACAGACCTTTAGCTTCCCAATTACATACCACAATAATTCTAGCTAAATATTCATCTCTTTATGTTGTCACATCATTCCTAAATCCTACTACCAGCTCATCTACAGATCCATTTATCCCTAAACTACCTCTACAGCCCAGAGTGTTATTTCCACCAATCACTTCATCCACCATACCCATTAGTTCACCTTTTGATTTCTTAAAAACATCATCCTTATTTCCCAGCACTTCAAATAATATCTTTAGTTCATCCACTTTCATTTCCAGCACAGCTCCAAGTAGTTCAACCTTACCTCCTAGTCAAGCTAAGCTTCAAGCTATGGTTGCTAGATATGCCCCCCTTGTCCTACCACAACAACTTCATGATATGCCACAAGACTATCAAAACAAAATACCACTGTTTTATGGTACTACTCAATATTCTTCTCAACAACATATTACAAAAATGATAGAATTTTTTGAAATTTATGAAATTGATGATTCAGATGGTCAAATGATACTGTTTGCTCAAACTTTAACAGGAGCAGTTAAAAAATGGTTTAAAGATTTATCTGCTAGTAGTGTAATTGATTTAGCTATCTTTTTACTTTTTTTTTAAATAAATGGGAGAATAAAAAGAACCCCCTCCAAATTTTGTCTGAATTTGATAATTTAAAAAGAGCTCCAAATGAATCAGTTCAATATTACTGCACTAGGTATAATAGTGCCTATAATTCTATCCCTGCAAATCTGAAACCTGTTAGGACCTCACTATGTACCATTTTTACTATATATTTTGACACCACCTTACCTTTATAACCATGTTTAAAAAGGATTCCATCATCATTTTCATTCACTTTATCCAAAGGTATATAAAATCCTCTTCTTTACTATATATTTAATCTGTTTACATATAATTCCATATTAATCTTATATTTCATCATTAATCAAAGGTAGATTGTTGCTAACATAAGTCTAAAAGATCGCAGATAATTTATGTGTTGTGCTGGAACAGTCGGCCGTTGCTGAAACAGTCAAACTCCGTTGCTGAAACAGCCGACTCCGTTGCTGAAACAGTCAGCAGGCACGCAAATTCCGTCACTATTCGTAATTTGCGATTCTGGAAGAGTATTTTTTGGAACAATGGCAACAACATGAAGACGTGGTTACACGGATTATTCTGAAGATAGTACTCTTTTTGTATCTGTTGTAACGATATCTTTTTATGGAAGAATAGAATAGCCCTGTTTTAAGAAAGAAGAACAGATTTGGGATAAACATAGATTTTCTCTAATGTAATTGTAAGAGATGTCTCCTCTTTAAAAAGAGGAGACATCATCATTAGAGGAGAGTTCGAAAACTACAGGAGAACATTGTGTTTGAGAGGACAGGAGCTAGACTCCATTTTTAATGTATCATTTCTTTTGACAAATGAATAAAAATTCCTTTTGAGCGCTTCAATTTAATCCTTTTCCTGGGGAATCTTGTGAGAAGGAAAGGGCCCGCCTTCCTCACAAGATTCACCCGACTGTTCCTGTAGTTTTTTAGATTTCTTTATGATATTCGCACTTTACTTTAATTATGTTTGCTGAAACACCAGTTACACAGTTCTGTAGTTTATTGAGCATTCTGTTTCCTTTAACGCTGCATGTGTTTAGTACATTCAATCTTAAGAAGTTGAGGGATCTATTTCTGTTATTTGTTTGAATGTATGATTGATGCTAGGAAGCAGGTGCTGAAGATTCCTGTACAAAGGAATAGGGTCCTATTCCCATTGATTGTCTTTCTTTTTCCTGCAGTGTGACTAGAAATAGGAGACAGGTGCTGAAGGTTCCTGTTCATGGGAATAGGGTCCTGTTCTCTTGAGTTTATCTTTTCTACAGAGCGATTAGTGTCAGGCAGAAGGTGTTGAAGTTCCTATTTAAAGGAATAGGGTCCTGTTCCCTATTATGGTTGATTGGTTTCCTTTTCTGCAGAATGATTTCCTTTTATTTGGATTCTTAAAAACTGCAATAGAGGAATTGCTTCTACTATAACATAAGTAACTTCAGCTTTGATTAAACAGGGTGTGAATAATTAGATTTGTATGATTAATAATTGTGTGACTTTTTACTACAACATTATTTTTGCTTTTGGAATTGAGCATATCCAGTGCGTGATTGTCTTTGGAATAAACAGACCTCCTCGGGTTGACAATTTATGTGGAGCTTGAATTGTTAAAACAATTAAAGCGACTAACATTTTGGCGCCGTTGCCGGGGAAGGAAATTATAGATTTCAAAAGCATTAATATTTTCTTTCTAGATGTGCAGATTGTATGAGAGGACGTGGAACCCAGAAGAAAACTAACCCTACAGGTGGCAAGGGAAAAGGAAAGGGGGGAAGAAAGACTTTCATTGACGAGATTGTATCAAAGGCTGAATCATCACAGAGATTAAGTTCTCGAAGACCAAAACTTCAGCACTCCCCTCAATCAGATTACAAAACAGAGGAAGTTGTGGGTCCTGAAAATATAGAGGAGCCGGTGATTAAAGAACCAGCAGTCAGTGCTGGAGAGTCAGAAGAAAGTGCTAGCAAATCAGCAGAGCACATTGAGGAAATAATAGAGAATGTTGGACGACCAGTGGAAAACATTGAAGAGCCAGTAGAAGACCTTGACGATCAAGCAAGTGCAGTAGGAGAACAGCCAATGGAAGGAAACAACGAAGACTTCTTTGGTGGAGGACGTGTAGATCCTGAAGGAGAAGGAAAGGATGAAAATTCTCTCTCTACCTTGGGATTTCCTATCAGTGATCTCCCTAGAGGAACAACTCCTATGAAGAACATTCCATTGTCGGCTTTACCTAACTTCCATGGTTTATCCTCTGAAGATCCAGATGAATTTCTTTTTGAATTTGATATATTATGCAGAAGTTATGATTATGTTACTAATGCTCAAAAGTTGAAACTGTTTCCAGCAACATTAAAAGGAAATGCTTTAAGATGGTTCATGAGTCTTGGGAGTCAGGTAATCACAACATGGGAACAGATGAAACAGAAATTTCTGCTTAAATATCAAGATTACTGTCGGACGAGAGAAAAGAAGGATGAACTATTCAATATGGCACAAAAGCCAGACGAGAATCTGGAGGACTATGTAGAAAGGCTGCAGTACAATATACAGAGGTCTGATCATCCGAATATAAGTAAGGAAATTCGTAAAACAATATTACTTAGAGGATTAAGGGATGATTGTTTAGACATGTTAAACATGCTTGGCAAGGGAGATATATCTAAAGAATCATATGATGAGATTGTTGAACTTTGTAAGAGGTGTTCAAGGGGAGCTGCAAGGAACAGAGTAAGAGATCCCACCTATTCGAGAGTGCAGAAATCAGCCAGTGGGGGAGCAACAAGAGCTGAAATAGGTATTTTACTTGAAGAATTTAAAACTGAGATGTTAAGTTCTTTTGCTTCACAAATTGACACTTTGCAGGTTAAGAAGAAGCAGGCTGAAGCAGAAGCAACTCTGGTTGTCTTTTGCCCGAAGTGCAGAGACAAACATCCACTAAGGGAGTGCCCATTGGACAAAATACCAATCTGCACCCTTTGTGAGAAAGATCATGAAACACAGCAATGTCCATCTCTACAAGGAATAAAGGCAGCATTGCAGCCAACGGAAGAAGAAGCTGAAGCAGTTTACTTATTAACTCAAAGAAGAAAATGGCAACCAAAAGGACAAGGTATGAATTCTAGTATGCCATTTAATTGTTGGAATAATTATTCTGCTTTCGGTCAAACAAATTACCCTCCCTATAATCAAATGCAATACCCACCCTTTAATCAAATGAATTTCCCACCCATGCAACAATCAAACCCTCCCTTTGTTGATCCTACAATGTGGACTCCTTGGCCCCCACAGCAACCATCTTCTTTTAACCCTTGGAATTCAAATTGGAGAAGCCAACAACTCCCGTATCCAAATCAATTTCCTCAATTTCAACAACCACTTCCTCTGCCATAAAATGCTCTGCCAAATAACCAAATGAGACCCCAGCTACCTGTGCAACCAAATCCTAACCCCAATAATAAAGTTGTGCAAGTCATTGATATTCAGAATCAGTCTATATTTCCTACTATGCAATGTAATGATATTCATTTAAGATCAGGGAAAATTGTAGAGCCTATTATTGATGACATAACTTCTTCTGATTCTGATAAAGAGGAAACTGAGAAACATAAGAAAGCACAACCACCCTCTAACAAGGGAATTGAAATAACAGAACCACCATTCCCCGAGCGTTTAGTTTTAACTAGAACGCCTGAAACACCTGCTTTTAATATTTTAGGGGAATTGCAAAACTTGTATGTTAAAATTCCACTTTTACAAGCATAAGAGATGTACCAATTTATGCCAGAACAATAAGGGATATTTGTGTTAAGAAACCTGGTAGGAAAACTAAAGATCCCCTTACAGTACATGTGATGGGTGATTTATCTGCATTAATGTCCGGAAAAACCCCTCCTGTGAAATATGGTGATCCCGGCCATCCTACAGTGACAGTTCAAATTGGTAAAACAATGATTCCTCAAGTTCTGGTAGATTTAGGTGCTGCAATAAACATAATGACTCTTGAAACTTTACAATTGTTACAGCTGAATAACACAATCAGAGATACACCTACCATTCTAGAGTTGGCTGACCATTCTACAATTAAACCTGAAGGAGTTGTTGAAGATTTACTTATCTCAGTTGAATCCTGGAATTACCCAGCTGATTTTGTTGTATTGCGGACTAAAACAAAGCTGGGGGGACATCCTTTAATTCTGGGGAGGCCATGGCTGGCCACAGCTGATGCCTTTATCAGTTGCATATCTGGTTCAATGACAATTTCTAATGGTTATGAAACCAAACAGCTTACTCTTTATCCTCATGCTACACCCATAATTAATAATGAAGATTCTATGTGGATGGATTAAGTTGATAATGCTGTTCAGCCCATTCTAACTATTGGACAAGCCTTAACTCTTAAAGAAAATACAGAGGATGAAATAGTTAATAATTTTATTTGTGAACCTTCCTCTGTAATTGCTGAAACACACAATCAATTGACTGCAATTTTTGAAACAGATACCCAAGAAAAGATTGAATCTGAAGACTTATCTCAGACATTAACCACCATCTCATCTAAAAGTATAACAGTTGAAATTGAACCTGGCAAGACATTAAACATAAATCTTGATCTAACAGTTGCTGAAACACAGCAGTTAATGAAGTTATTGCATGAAAATAAGGAAGCATTTGCATGGGATTACACAGATATGAAAGGAATCTCTTCTGAACTATGTACTCACCGAATTTACATTAAAGAGGGATGCCGACCAGTCTGTCAACCCCAAAGACGAATGAACCCTAATTTACGAGAAATTGTTAAAGAAGAACTTCAGAAATTGCTTAATGTAGGATTTATATACCCCATATCTGACAGTGAATGGGTTTCCCCATTGGTAATTGTCCCTAAGAAAAACAGGAAATGGAGAGTATGTGTTGATTACAGAGCCTTAAACAAAGCTACTCAAAAGGATCACTTTCCTTTACCTTTCATTGATCAGGTGTTGGATAGTCTGTCAGGGAAGAAATTCTTTTATTTTCTAGATGGATTCAGTGGGTATAACCAAATTAGAATTGCACCCCAAGACCAGGACAAGACCACTTTCACTAGTCCTTGGGGAACTTTTTCTTATAGAGTTCTTCCATTTGGGCTATGTAATGCACCAGCAACTTTTCAGAGGGCTGTTATAGGAATCTTTTCTGATATGCTGAATGACTCTATGGAAATATTTATGGATGATTTTACTCCTTATGGTGTGTCTTTTGAAGATGCATTACAAAATCTTGAGAAGGTACTTAAACTTTGTATACAAGCTCACCTCTCCCTAAGTACTGAAAAATGTCATATGATGATGAGTGAAGGAGTAGTGCTTGGACATTTTATTTCATCTCAAGGTATTCAGGTAGATCCATATAAAATATTGGTCATTCAGAATCTTTCTGTTCCTAAAACACAAACTGATGTGAGAAGTTTTCTAGGACATGCTGGATACTACAGAAGATTTATTAAAGATTTTTCTAAGATAGCTTCTCCATTATTTGTGTTTCTTATGAAAAATGCTGAATTTAAGTGGACCAATTCTTGTCAGAAAGCTTTTGAAGAACTCAAGCATCAGTTATCTACTGCTCCTATTTTGAGGGGACCTGATTGGGCCCTCCCTTTTCATATATCTTCTGATGCTTCAGACACTGCAATTGGAGTTGTCTTGGGACAAGAGGAGAATCATCTTCCTTATGCTATCTACTTTATCAGTAAGAACATGACCCCTGCTGAGCTTAATTATACAGTTACTGAAAAAGAGTTTCTTGCAGTAATTTATGCCATTAATAAATTTCGACATTATATCACTGGTTATTCTACTTTTGTCCACACTGATCACTCGGCTATTAAGTATTTAATGAAAAAATCTGTCACAAATGCTAGAGTTACTAGATGGCTATTATTACTGCAGGAATTTGATATCACAATTGTAGATCGGCTTGGTAAAGAAAATGTGGTGGCTGATTTCCTTTCACGGTTAAAAACTGATAATGATATTCCGGTAGATGATTCTTTTCCTGATGAGTATTTGTTTGCAGTTTCTGCTCACTCTCCATGGTATGCAGATATTGCCAATTATTTGGTTGCAGGAAAATTACCATCACACCTGTCATACAGAGAAAAGAGAAGAATTTTTCAACAAAGTGCCAGGTATAGCTGGATAAGTGGGTGTCTTTTCTACACAGGGCTTGATCAGGAAATCCGAAGATGCATTAGGGAAGATGAAGTGTATGACATACTGAAAGCTTTTCATGATGGCCCTTGTGGAGGGCATTTTGCTGATAAAAGAACAACACACAAAATTTTGAGGATGGGTTACTATTGGCCCTCATTATTTAAGGATGCAAAGAAATATGTGAGGGCTTGTGACAGCTGCCAGAGAATGGGTCAACCCAATCATAGAGATCAAATGCCATTAAACCCCCAAGTAGTTTCTGAACCGTTGAAAGATGGGCCTTGGATTTCATAGGACCCATTAATCCTCCATCCAATCAAAGAACTTATATATTAGTCTCTACAGACTATATGACTAAATGGGTGGAGGCCAAAGCACTTATTAGAGCCAATGAAGAAGCTGTCCTAGCTTTCTTATTTGAAGAAATCTTCACTAGATTTGGAATTCCTAGAGAGCTAGTTACAAATGGAGGACCTCCATTCAATTCTCATGGTTTTAAGTCTACCCTTCAGAAATATCATATTCAACATAGAATGACTACACCATACCACCCCCATGCCAATGGGCAGGTGGAAAGCACAAACAAAGTATTAGAAGCCATTCTAACTAAAACAGTGAAGGACAACCGGAAGGATTGGTCTCAAAGGCTGCCTGAGGCATTATGGGCTTACAGAACTACTTGGAGAAACACTACAGGTTTTTCTCCCTATGACTTGGTTTATGGTAAAAATTTTGTTTTTCCTGTGGAATTTGAGATTAAAACTCTAAGAACTGCTTTAGCTGTTAATCTTGATTTGACTGATGTGCAGACAGCTAGGTTGCAGCAGCTTCTTGAGTTGGATGAAAAGAGATTAGATGCCATTCACCAAACAACCATGATTCAACAACAGAGAATGAAATGGCATGATAAAATTATCAAACACAAGCAGTTCCAAAAAGGTAATTGGGCCTTATTGTATGACTCTCGGTTTGAAAATTTTCAGGGTAAGCTACGTACACGTTGGCTTGGACCATATGAAATAGATGTTGTTTTTTCTAATGGAACAATAAGACTTCTAACAATTGATGATTCTAAAACACCTCTACTAGTCAATGGTCATAGGCTTCGTTTATACCAGCGCCCTGTTTCTAAAGAGGATTTCAAGACTGCTTGCATGACTGATATTCATTATCTTTTTCTAGGGGAGTCTTCTGCTCCTCACAGCATTTAATTTTCTGTACTGTATTTTTAGTATTAGATTAGATTTAGAACTAATAATCCCTGTCAAGGGTTGGCATATTACAATTGAATTTTGCAGATTCTGGAAAAGCTCATTAAGGAGGACAGATTCATCATAAGAAGATCTGAAGCTTCAATCACAGAAGCTTGTTCCCTTCATTTCAACCCATTTCCTAGCAATATCCCTTTTATCCCATTTCTACATTATTTCCCTTTTTCCCATTTTTCCCACTTCTACCATTCCTGAAATATCATCCTTCAGCTAGTATTTCCCATTCCTTACTGCTGAAATTATCCCTTATCAAATACTTCCCCCACTTGTTTTAAACCCAAGTCATTATATCCCATTTTCCTGATTTTCCCCTTTGCTGAAACACCAGTTTCAGCAACATGTCATTCATTTTTTCCGTTGCTAAAACACTTGTTTCAGCAACCTGTCATTTATCTTTTCATCATTAAAACATCATTTCTTTCCTCTGCTATACAAGCTTTTCAGTTCTCCACTTTTACTCTTCAGATCCTTTGGGTGAATATTATTCAGTACTGAGCAGATCCTGATATGCTCCTGTTCTACATTTCAGAGAAATCTACAGATTCTTCCATTAATATCAAGCCATTATGAAGCACTCTATACTTCGAATTTGAAAGACAAAGGTAAAAATATAAGGTATGTGGTTTTTATGTAATGCAGTTAAATAATATTTTAAAGAGAGGATCTTGCTCATAATGATTACAATCTCCACACGCTTAAACATCATTGCACCATACGTAAGGGGGGGGATTTCGAAAACTGAATCATCATTCCAAATCATCCAATCCTCTGTCACTTTTCATATCCATTATTTCCGCCGTCATTGAGACTCCATATCCTCTGTTGCAACAATTAGCTTGACCAAAGCCTGTGTTTCTGTTCTCTGCGCCTCTGCATGTGACTCAAGCTAGTAGCTATGGGAGGGTCGGCTATCAGACACGAGCCTAGTTCGATAACTCTTCTCGAATTGTTCCCGGAGGCCTACCAAATTTTTCAACAAGCAGGATGGACAACATACTTCGAAAGGTTAGGAGAATTTGATCAGCAGCAAGTTTTAGAGTTCGCACAGAATCTTCAGGGGAATTATTCAGTGGTTCAAGGGGTCCGAATTTCAGTCACAGAGGAAGATATAGCACAAGTTTCAGGTTTTCCAGTTATAGGGGCTCGCTGGTTCAGTAGGAAGCAAGTTATTTTAAATGCACAGCAAGATTTTCTTCTTCCAGAAGAACCGGTTGAACTTAAAGGCCACGGTATAAGTCTGCATTCATTACCTCGACCATGGTCGACAGTAGCTGAATTCATCAAGCACTATTTGACATGCGAAGGGCGTTACCAGGTAGTCTATCAACACGACTTCGTTTTGATGAATCATTTGAGGCATGGTCGATTAGTCAATATTCCCTATTATCTGCTTGGTTGTATCAAAAACATGTCATAGTATTGTAGACGGGTTAAATTCCCATTGTTATCCCTTACCCATCATCGTTTATGTCAATTATTAATTCAGAGGGGTTTTGCTCAGCAAAACCCCCCTCTGAATAATCCACTCCTCATTCCCCAGCAAGCCGAAATTCCCCAACAAGCCGGAAGTTCCCAAGAAACTCCTGAGAGTTCTTATGAAAGGCAACTGGATGATATCCCAGAACCCCCAGTAATTCCATCCTCAGAACCAGTTGACCTACCCCCAAGTTCGTCCCACTTAGTAGAGTCACCCCTTCCCACTATTCCTATCCCTAGCAATGACTCTCCAACACCCCCATCTCCACCTACTCATAAAAGAAAGAGACGAACCCCAACAGTCTCTGTCTCAAAACGAAAAACAAGGGCCACATCCCAAATTTTCACTTCTTCCGAAAGCCCTTCCCCTAGAAAAGAATCTTCTCCTACAAAGAAAAGGAAAGACACTGACTTCTCTGCTTTCCTACCAAAAAGGAAAATGAAAATGACTATTGAAACAGGAGTTACTCCCATTTCCCCTGACCCTGCCACTATCCTGTTAAAACTTCAATCCTCACCACCATTCCAAATTCCCCAACCCGTCTCGTCCGGTGACACTGTCACACAAGAACCAGTGGCCCGGGATAACATGACATCGTTTATTGCTCAAACAGTGACTGCCACACAAGAACCAGTCACTTACCCAGAGGCTGAAACACAAGAACCAGCCACTATGGTACAAGAATCATACACCAAGCATGATAATACAGGGAAACCAGCTGCAGTTGCTCCACAAGAACCAGCTACAGCTGTGGATCAGCAGGCAACCCCAGCAGAATCAACCAGAACACAGGGTTCACACACTATGGCATCTTTATTGGAGGAAAATGAGTTTTTGAAGTCAGAACTAGAGGCCTATAAGAATGAATTAATCATGGCAAGAGAAGCCTTTGATAGAGAATTGAATCTCTACATGCTATCACACACAGCATCAGCACAAAAGAAGGATCCATGCAGAGAATACATGTGCCATGAGTGTGGTAACATTTACCAACAGGCAGGATACAAAGTAGTCAAAATTCAGGTATCTGAGGCATCTACATCAGCTGCAATTAAAGAAGAACACCCTACTGCTCCACAAGAACCAGTAGGGCCCTCAAAAAGTCTGGAAAAAGAAACTAAACCACAGATATCTCGCCCTGTGCTAGTCAGCTCAGCCACTCAGACAATGCCCCAACCACAGATATCTCGCCCTGTGCTAGTCAGCTCAGCCACTCAGACAATGCCCCAACCCAGTACTTATAATGCTGGGACACAGACCCTGCCATGGAAACAATTAGAACTTATGAACAACTGGAAGAAACAATATGCTGTAGATCAAGATAAAATATTACAACAACATAAGTTAGCATGGCAGAATCACATGTATGCCAACTGGGATATTTGGGAACAGACATTGCAACAGCTCAGGGATTCCAAGAAAGAAGTCAAGGAATCAAAGGAAAAGTTGGTTTTGATGTTTTCATTAGTGCAAAAATTGATGGCTACCCGAAAACCCTCCTTGAATTATTCTCTCTTCCTCTCTGAACGTCTAGTTTATTTTCAATTGAAGGCAATAAAGGATGGCAGACCTCATGAATTGCTTACTGCGGAACAATTTGTTCAAACTTTTACTGAGGCCCCTGAAAGTGACCAACATTTGTTGTGTGAACTTTATCTCCATAACGAGGCCCTGCCTGAGAATAGAAAAGTCAATCTCACTCCAATTGTAGGTGATGTACAAATTAGGGCATTCGTTTCATTCCTGGCCAATCAGCTCACCTGGAAAACTGCGTTTATTGCAAGTAGGCATAATGAGGAGAATAGGCTCCTTTGGATTAGATCGGAACCTTTAAATCCTGCCATGTTTGTAGCACAATATCATCGATTCTTGCAGAAGCCAGGAATGCACAGGTACATACAACAACTGCAGGCTTCAACACTTTTAAAGTGTCTACAGCTAATCAGAGTAAAGAGGCTGCTGCATTGAATGCCAACACTATGTTTTGGTAGCAGTCATGTAAGGAAAGACAAGAATATCACCCTTTCAGCCCTGATAATCTTCAAGCTGCACTTTCCAGGGTACCTAACTACATCAGATGCATTCGGCATTGTGGAGCAAACTGGATTGGTTACCATTTTCATTTTCCAATTCTATGGATGCCTACAGAAAAATACCAGTGTCACTACCAATTGGCTGACAGGGATGAGGCTGTAGCATGGCAGCAATTGTAGAACAATCGAGGATTCCGAGCTCCGACAGAAGCCACCTTCTCCAGCTACTGCTTGAGCAACTTGCATGTACAGAGTCAGTACACAGACTCTGACTCAGACTAGGAGTTGCCTGAGGACATGCAACCCTTTCAGCTGGGGGGGATGTTAGGACCTCACTATGTACCATTTTTACTATATATTTTGACACCACCTTACCTTTATAACCATGTTTAAAAAGGATTCCATCATCATTTTCATTCACTTTATCCAAAGGTATATAAAATCCTCTTCTTTACTATATGTTTAATCTGTTTACATATAATTCCATATTAATCTTATATTTCATCATTAATCGAAGTAGATTGTTGCTAACATAAGTCTAAAAGATCGCAGATAAATTATGTGCTGTGCTGGAACAATCGGCCGTTGCTGAAACAGTCAAACTTCGTTGCTGAAACAGTCGACTCCGTTGCTGAAACAGTCGACTCCGTTGCTGAAACAGCCAGCAGGCACGCAAATTCCGTCACTATTCGTAATTTGCGATTCTGGAAGAGTATTTCTTGGAACAATGGCAACAACATGAAGACGTGGTTACACGGATTATTCTGAAGATAGTACTCTTTTTGTATCTGTTGTAACGATATCTTTTTATGGAAGAATAGAATAGCCCTGTTTTAAGAAAGAAGAACAGATTTGGGATAAACATAGATTTGCTCTAATGTAATTGTAAGAGATGTCTCCTCTTTAAAAAGAGGAGACGTCATCATTAGAGGAGAGTTCGAAAACTACAGGAGAACATTGTGTTTGAGAGGACAGGAGCTAGACTCCATTTGTAATGTATCATTTCTTTTGACAGATGAATAAAAGTTCCTTTTGAGCGCTTCAATTTAATCCTTTTCCTGGGGAATCTTGTGAGAAGGAAAGGGCCCGCCTTCCTCACAAGATTCACCCGACTGTTCCTGTAGTTTGTTAGATTTCTTTATGATATTCGCACTTTACTTTAATTATGTTTGCTGAAACACCAGTTACACAGTTCTGTAGTTTATTGAGCATTATGTTTCCTTTAATGCTGCATGTGTTTAGTACATTCGATCTTAAGAAGTTGAGGGATCTATTTCTGTTATTTGTTTGAATGTATGATTGATGCTGGGAAGCAGGTGCTGAAGATTCCTGTACAAAGGAATAGGGTCCTGTTCCCATTGATTGTCTTTCTTTTTCCTGCAGTGTGATTAGAAACAGGAGACAGGTGTTGAAGGTTCCTGTTCATGGGAATAGGGTCCTGTTCTCTTGAGTTTATCTTTTCTATAGAGCGATTAGTGTCAGGCAACAGGTGCTGAAGTTCCTATTTAAAGGATAGGGTCTTGTTCCCTGTTATGGTTGATTGGTTTCCTTTTCTGCAGAATGATTTCCTTTTATTTGGATTCTTAAAAACTGCAATAGAGGAATTGCTTCTACTATAACATAAGTAACTTCAGCTTTGATTAAACAGGGTGTGAATAATTAGATTTGTATGATTATTGATGAAGCTTTTTACTACAACATTATTTTTGCTTTTGGAATTGAGCATATCCAGTGCGTGATTGTCTTTGGAATAAACAGACCTCCTCGGGTTGACAATTTATGTGGAGCTTGAATTGTTAAAACAATTAAAGCGACCAACAAAACCTACTCCTTATTCCGTTCTGCTCAAATTCCCTGATGGATTTGATATAGATATGACATACCAATTAAGGGAAAGAGATGCAAATACCTTAGAAAAAATGCAAACTGATGTAGTAAGTGTAGAAGTGAACATCCTAGATAGAAAAGCTAGACTTAGAAATGAAATAAGAGTTACTATTAAAGAAGAAATGCAAATTCAGATACAAAAATGGATGTTATAGCTAAAACTTTAGAAAGAGTGATTGATAGATTAGATAATATGGAGAGAAGACCTCAGTGGGATAACCAAAAACATATTAGAAATCCCAATTTTAGAAAAAATATAAATTTTGGAAAAGGAAAAGAAACATCCCCGGACCAAACTATTAGACCACCATTCCAAGAGAACTATGTTGAAAGTTCTCAGAATAATAATAATGATGAGGAGGATATTATTAATCTAATTGGAATTGATGACAACAATACTATTTTCCTAACTTAGGAAGATCAAGAATTGTTTGAACTTCAACAACTTAAATTAGATTCTAGTTTTTATCTCAAAATCAAACCCTGATAGGCTGTTGATCAAGAAGAATCTGAGTAACTATTTCAAACCATACTTTTAGTTGAGGCTTAGCCTCCTCAACCTGAGAGGGCTCTCTCAATAGGTTTATGATTTTCAAATAAGGATTAGATGGCTAACTCTATGAGTAAAATGGATAAAAATGGATAATTGGTTGTACTACTTATCAAAAAACATCTATTGGGCTTATAGAGTCAAGTGTGTTTTCACAAAACATGAATATCAATTTCATTTGGAAGTCAGGGCATTTCAAGGTTTAGATGCATCAAAGAACAGTAGGACAGAAAATAAACACAGTTCATGAACATATGAAGGAAGTTAGAGCACCTTCAATGAATTCTAAGTAACATACATTCATGCCACTGCAAGTAATTGAAAGAGGAAAAATATGAGAAAATCATACAACCATAACCCTTTCTGAATCCTGAGTGATGAAACCAATATCTCTGTATTCACATAAAAACACATTTTCTGCTACAACAACAGTATGCTTTCTTAAGAAAATTGCCAACCCTATGCAATTCGACTTCTTCTCACTTATAGAGTCATCATTGCATTTCTTGGATTCTCTCCAGAAACTTGAGAGAATTCGAATTTGCTAGCTTGACACCTATCAACTGCTAAAACAAACTTTAATTACATCTGACAGTTAAATTGTCTATTCTAGAGTCCTAACACAACTAGCATTAAAACTCTTTTATTATAAGTTAACAACCTTATCAAGCATTAAATCTTCTATCTGACAGTTGCTCCTCCTAAACTTCAACCTTGATGATTTCCATCTCCTTCTATTAAACTGTAATGATTTGCTTCTTATCTGCCCTGAAAGATAGGAACATGCTCCCTGCAAAATAGATATCATGCTTCATTTATGTTTCTTCAAACCATGTGTTGACCAAATTGTGCTCAAAAACATGTGGCAATGTCTTATTGAACTCATGTGACTTCGCCCTTCCAGATGTGCCCAAAAAAAACATTTGAAGAAGTGCCAAAAACTGTTAACATTATTGCGCTACGAAACTGTCTGATGTTTTCGTAGCGCAGAACTGCACCTTTGAAAACCTTACTTGGAATCTTCATTTTCCTTTTTTTGCTATTATATATTCACTTATGGTCTTTATACATCCTTTAGAAACATCAAGGTTTAATAAACATGCCTTTTTACCCTTTGAAAACTTGAAAATTTTATCAAACTGCATCCTACAGCAGTTTCGTAGCGCACTATGAAGCTGTTGTGTATGACACCTACGGTAGTTTCGTAGCGCGCTACGAAACTACTGTGTCTTTATTTTCACAGCTTTTTCCAAAAATTTAATCTTCAAAACTTTACTACCATCCTTTAATTTATATATATGCCCTCATTATCAATAAAAATCAATTCTGAGTTGCTTTCAAAAATGAAAACTTTCCACATAAATCCAAAAATGTGATAGGAGATGTCACTTACTGTTTGCACTCATTTTGGCTATGGTTGATCTTCAGGCTTTGCTAGCTGTATCTCAAGGTCTTCAACCTGCCTTTTAAGCCTTCTATTACTAGCTCTTAGTTTGGTATTAACCATCCTTATGAACTTTGCTTCCTTGATTGCAGGGATAGTCCATATGAAGAATTGATCCTGACTGCTGATTGACTCATTGTTTGAAACCTTTTCTAGATCCCACGGAACTTTCAACCTCTCAAAGTTTGACCTTTCTACAGCATGCATTCTCACTTTCTTCCTCAATTTATCAATCTCAATGTTTGCAAGTCTGATTTTGTCTTTAACCTCCTCATAACTACTCCTTTCTCTCTGAGTATTAAAAACTTTGTTTATGTCTTCTTCAAGTATTTGAGATGATGTATTAATGGTTTCTTCAAAAACATTTGCATCCTCACCTCCTATTTGTTCTATCTCCATGTCTGGTTGCTGAATTTTCTTAGACTTCCTAGTCAATGGTTTTCTAGGCTTAAAAACAAACTCTGACACCTCATCCTCAAAGTCTAATTTTTTGGATGTTTTCAATTTCTTTGATTTGTCACTTGTATCTAGCTTTATGAACTTTGCTTGAACCAGGGGAGACTCTTCAATGTCAATAGCTTGTAATATATCATTCAAATCACCTCTTAATTGCAAATTTTCATTTGTGACCACAGCCTTACCCTTCTCCTTTGACCTTTGACTCCTAGTCAACTTCTTCTGAGTTGTTTTACTAGTTGACTGTTCATGAATTATCTTTTCGACCTGAGTTCTCTTCTTCTGTGTAGATTGAGGAGTCCTTTGGATATTCAATGATGTCTTTATCATAGGTTCCTTAACCTGTTTCCTGGGCTTAATCTTGATAAACCTCCTTGATTTTGATTCTGCAGGTTCAGTAATCTTTGATGAAGATGTTTCTTTGACTTTAGGGCTAGCACCTGTTCCTTCAACCCCTATTCCACTCAAAAAGAGAAATGCAGAACACACTCTATTCAATTTCTGAAGCTCATGCAAAACTATTAACTTGACTAAACCATGATGAAATAATGAGATTTCACATGCCTGAGTTTTCATCTGAACTTTGTTTGCCATCTTAGATAGACTTTGAAATAGAAAGAAAGGTAAGTCTAGAGAGATTATTCCTGTGAAATGCAATAAGATTTTAAAGTGGTAAGTGTACACCTTGTGGTATCTCCCTTCGTAGGTGAAGTACCTTTGGATATTGTAGAGCAGATTGGCAAATGCATCCTTGACATAACTTCTTGGCACAGCTTTGTTCAAATCAGTATCCATAAACTCTGGTTTCAAAAATATTTTGCAGGGTTGCATTTCAAACCTAAAATTCTTAAACCATCTCTCTTCCCCTCTAGGAATTTCTGTGACTGCTGATATAACTTCAGGAGAAATTGGAAAATTGATAGAACCAACATTTTTGTTTGACCCTGTGAAGTTGGTAGCAAATTCTTTGGTAACCTGATTATGCCCTCCTTGAAGCTTTTCACAGAACCTCCAGCAACCTACCTTCTTGAAGGCTTCTTCAATAGATTTATCTCTTGTGAGAGTTTCTAAACCTTCAGGTTCTATCCTCAGGCAATGACCAGACCGGTGATTTTTTTTTTCTTCTGTCATCTTCTTCCTTAAAACCCTGTGTCTTCAGTAAATCTGTAATCAATCTCTTTGTTGGATGAACTGTCTAGCTTGAAAAAAAAATTCAGCCTCGCTTGATTGAAATTCTACCTTGCTTGATTAGAAACCCTGTTTTAGCCAGCAATTATTTTTAAACTTACTTGATTGGCAATCAAAACTGTTGACATAACATTCAATTGGGTTCAGCCTTGCTTGATATAAAATTCTGCCTCGATTGATTGGAAATTCAGCCTTGCTTGAAAAATTTAAAGAGAGCTCTAGTTTCTCATCATGAGCTTCTCTTTCAATAATACATACGCATTCATTGTTTTATTTGCATGAGATAAAATCAATGATAACCAATCCCATTTTCAAATTTGCAAAGGACCAATGACAAATGATCGCTAATGAATCTCATAATGATTTCATAACTAATTTGGATGGTTTCATGCGTGAAGGAGGATTCATGGACTGACACCACAATCATGGACCGACACCATAATCGTGGACTGACACCATAATCATGAAAATTTAATCCCAAGTTGATAGATGTGACAACTAAACCGAGAACTAAACCAAAAATTCTGAAACCCCAATTTCGTAGCGCTGGTAGTGTGATTTCAGGATTTTGCGCTATGAAAAGACCAGCGTTTTCATAGTGCAGAAGTATTTTTTTACACTGAGCGCGCTACAAAAATGTGGTTTCATGGCTTATTCGAAATTTTTTTGAAAAATATTTAGAATATGGTTTTCAAAACGTAGCATGAGACTTCTAAGGAGTAAATTAAGGTTTATGAACTTCATTTGGTGATGAAATTAGACTTGCAACCTATGACTTAGACCCTATAAAACATAAAAATGACTCAAACCCTATTTAATACCATGACTTAGGAGAAAGTATGAACTAACTGAATTTAAAGAATTTTAATAGTGATAACACTAGTGAATCCTTTGATTATAAGCAAGATTATGACTATACAATAAATGAAATACACAGCCAGTATAACCTTAGAAACAAGAAAAATAATGAGGCTTCTACTAAGAAAACTTCCCAAAATCAAAATCAGAAAACAGTAGAAGCCCCCAAAACAAAAGTTCTGCAAATTCTCCCAAGGGAAAATAAGAAAAACTCAAATTCTTCCCAAAACATTTCTAGTCCAAAGAAAGCATCAGGCCCCAAAATTGCTGATATTACTGATGAAGTTTCTCAAGTTGCAAAAGATCCTCAAAAGTCTGTTGGTACTAAAGTTTCTAATTCTATAAAATGAGCAAATTTAGATCCCAAAAAGCCTTCTGCTAATCCTAAAACAACAGATTCACAAACTATTGCTTCAAAAGCCCCTGCTAAAAATTCTAAATCAGAAAGAACATCTATTGCTTCACAAACAATCCCTGAAAATAAAGTTAGAAGTAGCAAGACACAGGAAACACAAACAGAGAATCCTAAAGCAATTGAAAATGAAAAAACAACTATAGAGAAGCAAGATAAACCAACACAGACTACAGTTACCAAAGAAGAATTGATTCAAATCAGTAAAGCTCAACCTGAATTCAACATACAATCAGAAATTGAAAAACTCAAAATACCAATTCCTTTGACTGAATTGGTAAAGAATTACTTGTACAAATCAACTATAACTGAAACATTGAATATGAATGAAGGAGAAGACTCCATAAATCTAAATGATGATCAGCCAGAGTTGATTTTTTGCCCAGATGTAAATGGAAAACATGTAGATGGTGCAGTTCCTCCATTCTATATCAGTTTAACCATTCATGATCAAATTCTACATAACACAATGCTAGATTCAGGAGCTTCCCATAACTTAATGCCAAAAGCCATCATGGAAACTCTAAATCTAGAAATTACAAGGCCATACAAAGATTTGTTTTCTTTTGATTCTAGTAAGGTTAAATGCTTAGGTTTAATTAATGATTTGTGTGTAACACTAGTTCAATACCCTGGTAAGAGTATATTAATGGACATTGTAGTAGCTAATATCCCACCAAAATATGGTATGCTTCTTTCTCGTTCATGGGGAGCAAAGTTGCAGGGATCTCTACAACTGGACATGTCTTATGCTACTATCTCGGTGTTTGGCCAACCTGAAAAGTTATATAGAGAAACATTAATGAAATACATGGTCAGTAGTGCTGAAAGATTTATAAACTACCCAATTTACTCTACACCAACTGACCTTGATTCTTTCATCCTTTGTAACTCTGTAAAAAATGAAATCCAAACTGAACTAGTGGATAAAAAGAGAGAACCAAACAATGATAACATTTTTCATGAATCTCAATGGCATTTAGACTTTGATGGTTCAGTGAATAAGTTAGGAGTAGGAGTAGGAGTATGGATAACAAATATGGAAACCAATCATTCGGAAGGTCATGCTTCCAGGCTAAATTTCAAATTTACAAACAATATGGCCAAGTATGAAGCCCTTATCCTAGGACTCCTAATCATTAGAAACTCCGGAGGAGAAAGAATTTTAATCATGGGAGATTCAAATTTAATCATTAAAAAAGTAAATGGAGTTTATTTAGTTTACAATCCCAAACTAAGCAGATATAGAGACGTTGTCATAGATTTAACTGATGATTTATTGGAATGCAAGTTTGTTGTTATACCTAGAAAATAAAATATACAAGCTCATTGTGTTGCAAATTTTGCTAGCACATGAAATTTACCATTCCAACCTAATCACAGATATACTGCTGAAGTCAAACATAGGCCAGAAATTCCAGATAATCTTTAGTATTGGCATATTTTTTTCTCAGGAGGAACATATTTACAAGTTTATGAACAATGAAGGAGAATTTCAGAATTGTATTATAGATACAGATTGTACTGTAAATTATGATTTGGATTGTGAGATAGATTTAAATGACTTAGATGTAAATAAAATAAAGTTTGATAAACCCACTAAATTTAGTCAAGTTGACATAGATAACTTAGAAAGAGTAGAGATTGAAGAAATTGTTGAAGATGAATCAGATATAGTGAATCTTAAAGTTAATTTTCTACCTAAAGGTTTAACTCCCTTAGAGGATATTTTTGACTCTAATTATGTAGTTAGAAAACCAAAAATGGAGCCAGTAAGATCTGACATAGAAGAGTGTAACATTGGTACAGAATCAAAACCATAAATAATCAAACTGTCCAAAATTTTACCTCAACTAGAAAAGGATAAATACATTGAGCTTTTAAGGAATATCAAGATGTGTTTTCTTGGAGTTATGAATATTTAAAAGCTTATGATACTAACATAATCCAACACAAGATTCCAATAAAAGAAGATCAAAAGCCATTCAAACAAAATTTGAGAAGGATTAACCCTGTGCTATTACCTTTGATTGAAAAAGAAGTTAAAATAATGTATGATGCCCAGATCATTGCACCAATCAGATATTCTGATTAGGTTTCAAAATTAGTTCCTACAAGAAAGAAAACAGGAGAAATTAGATTGTGTGTTGACTTTAGAAATCTTAACAAAGTCTCCTTAAAGGATAATTACCCTTTACCTAAAATGGACCACATATTACAGAGGGTAGTGGATTCTTCAAGGATTTCATTGTTAGATGGTTTTTCGGGATATAACCAGATCCTAGTTCAAGAAGAAGACCAAGCTAAAACAGCATTTACCACTCCTTGGGGTACTTTTATGTATGTAAAAATGCCCTTTGGACTAATGAGTGCAAGAACAACCTTTCAAAGGGCTATGGACATAGCCTTTGCAAAGGAAATACATGAGTTCTTGGTAATTTATTTAGATGACATTACTGTGTTTTACAAAACAGATAATGAACACTTGGATCATTTGAGACAATTTTTCATTAAGTGTAGGAAATATGGCATCTCTATAAATCCTAAGAAAAGTCTTTTTGGATTAGAGGAATGTAAGTTACTTGGACATATAATCTCAAAAGAAGGAATTAGGATAGATCTTGCTAGGATAGAAGCAAGTTTGAACATCAATCCACCAAGAAACATCAAAGAATTACAAGCTTTTCTAGGTAAGATAATTTTTTTAAGAAGATTTATATCTAATTTAGCTGAGATAATTAGAGAATTGAATAAAATGCTCAAGAAAGATTCAGTTATTAGATGGACTATTGAGGCTAAACAATCATTTGAATCTATCAAACAAGCCTTAACTAAAACTCCAATCCTAATAAGTCCTGATTTTAAGAAATAATTCATGATTTTTTTCATTTGCTTTAGAACACACCATTGTTGCATTTTTATTGCAAAAAAATGATCAAGGATTTGAACAACCCATATATTTTTTCAGTAAAGCCCTTAGAAATGCCTTTTTGAAGTACAACATTATGGAAAAACAAGCCCTAGCCTTGGTTAAGGCCATTAAAGACTTCAGAGTTTATATTCTCTACTCACACATTATTGCCTATGTCCCAAATTCTGTAGTTAAATAAATTCTTACTTAGGATGGTCCTAATGGAAGAAGAGGTAAGTGGATTGCCACTATCTTGGAATATCACATAGAGATTAAACCTACCAAGCTCATTAAAGGTCAAGGATTAGCCAGACTTATGGTTGAATCTAATTGTAATGCCCTAGATATAAATTTCATTGCTCAAGTTGATGATCAGGAAGAGATGGCGACTCCATTGATCAGTGAAGCCTTTTCACACTCCCCTTGGTATACAGATATTATATTTTTACTCCAAAACTTACAAGCTCCTCTTAGATTTTCTAGAACTAAAGCTAGATTTTTGAAACTTAAAGCAGTAAGATTTTGTATCTTAGATAATGTACTTTTTTGGAGAGATCATAGTGGGATTTTAATAAATTGTTTACTAAAGGAAGAAGTTGACAAAATACTTGAAGAATTTCATGCAGGTGACTCTGGAGGACATTTATACTGGAAATTAACTGCTGACAAGGTCCTGAGATCTGGTTTTTACTGGCCTACCTTGTTTTCTGATGTCAAAAAATATGTTACTTCATGTCACAAGTGCCAAATTTTTTAGGGTAAGAAGAAATTATTACCCATCCTTTTAAAGCCAATTTCAACTGAAATGCCATTTCAACAATGGGGTTTAGACTTAATTGGTGAAATTCACCCTCCCTCTTCAGGCCAACATAAGTGGATTTTGACAGCCACTGATTATTTTACTAAGTGGATTGAAGCCATACCCTCCAGACAATCCACTGATACTGTCATTATTTCCTTCCTAGAAAACAACATCCTTTCAAGATTTGGGTGCCCTCAAAAGATAATTACTGATAATGCAGCAGCATTCAAATCCAAGAAAATGATTGACTTTTGACACAAATATCATATTTCCCTAGGCCACTCTACTACATATTACCCCCAATGTAATGGCCTAGCTGAATCCTCAAACAAAAGCTTAGTAAATACCATCAAAAAATTACTTGAAGATAATAAAAATACCTGGCATAAGACGCTAGTCAATGCCTTATGGGCAGATAGAATTACTACTAAGAAATACATTGGTACTTCACCTTACCAACTAGTTTATGGAATGGATGTTGTTTTTCCTTCCTCCCTAGGTGTACCAGTGATGAAAATGATCCAAGAATTACAGGTTGAAACTAATGACATCCAAAGAAGGATAAATCAAACTATTCACTTGCAACAAACAAGGGAAGAAGTTTATGTCAAATCTCAAGTCATTCAGGATAAGATCAAGAAAATATAGGATAAAAAGACAAAAGAAGATGATTTTTACATAGGAGATAAAGTGTTAAAATGGGAATCAATAAGAGAAGACAAAGGAAAACATGGAAAATTTGATTTTCGATGGAAAGGGCCTTATGTAATTTATGGATATAGAGGTAATAATGCTTTCTTTCTCAAAGAATTGGATGGAACAAATCTGTAAGAAGGACCAGTTAATGGCAGAATGCCGAAGCACTACTACTCACCTGAGTTAACCAATAGTTAGATTTTATTCACTTTGACCATTGTACATATACATTGCAAATTTTAGATTGGATTGGATGTTTCCTTAGCAAATTTGAAGCCCGAAGAGAAGGCCCTAAGCTTTGAGAAGTAAAATATCATAAATATGAATAAGTTGCAGTTATCAGAAGACATTTACATGGTTATCTCAGTCATATTTCAAAGGCTACTAAGTCTTAGAGTTCTTGATATTTCACCAGGAAATTTCATCCCCATGTGGAGCCACTGTTAGGGTCCTATAATAATAGGGTTCATAAAAATTTTAATTGACTTTGATAAGTCTTGTAAATATGTACACACCTTGCATTCTGCAAGTTGTTATCCCATATTTTGAAAAAATGAAAAATAATAAAAAAGTAAAAAGAGGGTAAAAAGTCCTAAAAGAAAGATCAAAGGACTTAGAAAAATATATACCCCAAAAGAAAAAGAGAAATAAGACCTGAAAGTGAGCAAGTTCAAATGCCACTACTTTTACTTTTACTACAAAGAATAATGATTATGTGCAGTGTCAATAAATGCCATAATCCACGATCAGTTAAACAATTTAATCTTAATTTTTCATGTTTCAATTTCATGTTTTAGGTAGTGAATAAAGATTTGTCAAACGGTTTAAACTTGACAAATCAGTAGATAGGTAGAGAATAATGAGGAGCTCAATAGCTCAATCTGAGCCCTCAGATGAAATAAGGTAGATTTAAATTAGTTTTATGCTTTGAAAGAAAATATTTTAAGGTTGCAAACCTAAATGCACCTGCAAAATGAAGAAAAAATGTTAGAAATAGAAGTTGGGTAGGTAGAAAGTAGTGGAGAAATCATGTAAATAATACACCGTCAGAAAAATCACAAATTTCCCCTCCTCCATAAGTGTTCAATATTCTAAGCTGTCAGTCAAACAGGCTCAGAGCATTTCTCTGACTTTTGTTGGGACCGGACCCAAGGCTCTATGACTAGTTAGTTGAAAATATTGAGTTCTTATGTTAAAAATCCTTATTTATCATCATTTACCCTTCATTCATGTACTAAAACCCCTTTTTCCTAAGTAAAAACACACTCTTACTTAGTAAAATTGTAATCCTCACACAATTAACTCTATTCCTTCATAAGCATTCATAAAAACCCACAAAATCACATTTATCCTAAGTATTATTCAAAGAAATACAAAGATGAGCAATGCTTAAATTTATACTATACTTAGAGATAATATGTATTTTGTTTTATTTCACCCCCCTCTCATATTAACTTTTAACATATTTTATTAAATCCCTAAGAGATACCCTTTCCTAGTTATTAATTCTCTTATATTTAATAAACCCCAAAAAACCTACTATTATAATATTTAAGGCCAATGTATATTATCCATGTGCACAAATAAAAAATCCTAAATCAAAATCCCTTTGGTCTAAAACTATCGTTATTGCAAATATCCTACCCTATAGTTTTTAAACTATTGAAAAAGGTTTAAAAACTAAATAAATACAATAAAACCCCCGCGCATATGTTTTTATTTAAACATTTAACAAATGTTTTGAATAAAAAACATTAATCCCTGCCTATATCATGAGTAAATAAAACATTTCATATATGCGTTAAACCTTTACCCAAAAAATCACATTATAAAGGTTTAAATACATACTAACCCAGTCGCCCATACATAAAAGCTCGGTCCCACATCTCTTTGTTCAATGCAACTTCCAAAGTACTCCCGATCATTCGCATCCCTTTCTCAGATTTGACGATTGACGATCCATATCGCATAGAAAAAGTGCACGATCGTCCAAATGCAAAAGCTATGCGAAATAAGTTGTTTTACATAGACCCTTCCCCTCCACGTGGCCTCTCTAGATTGGATAGCGTGGGTTTCGTTCAAAACAACTTAACGCTCGATACCCACATGATAACCGCCTGTTTTCAAAACCTTTGCAATCCAAAACTGCCTCCAGCCATGATTAGACCTGCATTTAATGTAAATTCATAGTGTTTAATAAAAAACCTTTGTATAGGAATTTTTCACCTATCTTTCGCATTTAAACCCAGTTTTCCCTCCCGACTCTGTATAAATTTGCGCAGAACCCCCTGATAGCCATTTCTTACTATTTTTACACCCAGAACTTCCCAAATTCCCCAAAGAAACCTACAAGAATTTCCGAGGAGCCACACTTGCTCCAGTTCAACCTCTGAAGAAACCAATTCGACCAGAAGATTGCAGAAAAATCTGGTTAAAACCAATACTTGCATCAAAACTAGGTATTTTTCTAAAGATTTAACCTGCAAATCAAATTCAAAAACATGTTAAAGGAAAAGAAGCAGTAAATATTAAAGAAATTAATTGAATTCAATTGCCCTAGTCCCAGAAACAGGCAAAACCCTAGCAAAATTTTTCCAGGAATCCTAGGATCCCCTACGCACCATTTTCCAAAGAAAATTATCATTTTTCCATAGTTTTAGGGTCAATTTCGAGCTCCATAGGCCATAAATCCTCTGCAGGTGCCCTGTATCTTCTGAAAAACCTTTTCTATCAAATTTTGAGCCCAATTTGCAGCCAAGAGACTCAGAAAACCCCTGTTTTCTGTGTTTAACCAGTTTTAGCCTCAAAAATTAATTTGAGAGACCTAATTGAGCATCAAATCCAAAGAGACCTTATATCTTTCTGAAATTTCCTAACCAATCCTCTGATATAGTAAAATTGCCTCTGCAAACAGTTTAAGCTTGCAGAAGCCAGTAAAGATGTCTAAAAAAAGAGTGGAAACAAATCTAAAGGTTCAAAGACTCCCAAAGCTACACCAACCATGAATCCAAATAATGCCATTATATTCAATCCATTGCAGCCTCCAGTTGTTGATATTGAGCATATTCTTCTAGTAGACATTGACTACAAAATAGTTGATCCTGTAGTTGAGTTCAATTTATTAGATATACACAATTGGTCTTTTGAAAAATCCCTAGATGATCAAGAAGATGTTCACATATGGGAATCCAATCTTCCCAAATATGTAGTCCCCTTGACTCATCCTCGTCAAGAACTTATCATACTGTGTCACCAATACTACATTCCAGAACAGAGAGCTATTGTCAATGCAAACAAACAATTCCTATTTACTATTACAGAAGATTCTATAAACAAAATGTTGCAGCTTCAATCAGACCCACAAGCAGTACCATTATCCATTGAAGCCCTCACTAAGTTATACATTAACTTAGACTTTCCTAAAAGGTTTATGATCTTCCATAATTTCATGCCTCTGCATGTTGAAATCCCAAAATTAAACCCTCCATATTCAACTGCCAATTTTTGTGAAGGTTCAAGGCATGTTATCTCCATTCTTTCGTTTATACTTGGGTATTTCACTGACCATACTAATGAGTCAATATTGGAATTTTTGTCTACATTTTCTCCAGGACAGTCAACCTCAGTCATATTTGACTATGTTGGTTTTATAGCTGATAGCATTCACTATCAATTGTCTAATTTGTAGCTGGAAGGGGTATTCAGATATACCTCTTATCTTTTACACTTGTTTCTATTCTTTCAATCAGAGAACTTTCCTATTTCACTTCAAAAATTGGATATAGAAGGGAAACCTCTATTAGTTGTCTTCTAGACATCTATACTTAGGAAAGAAGAGACAAAATTTAGTTATTCAGAGTTTTTTGATTTGTTTGTGCATCCATTAACCACCATCTTGACAAAAGCAGAGTAGCCCAGAATCAGCGAGGAAATGAAGAGAATTTTGTAGCTATCAAAGCAAAGCAAAGTAGGAGATTGGTATTTATATAAATAATTCACTGAAATCATAGTTTTTGGTTCTAACTTGTTGCCCTACAAGTTACCTAAGCATCCATCTATGAGGATATTTGCCTTAGAGTACATTAGGCAGATCCTGAATTTAGATTCAATTAATTTATGGCAGCCAAGAAAAAGACTCAGTTTAAACTCAAAAATCAAATTGGGCCTTTCATATGTAATCAAAGAGAAGCAGAAAAGGAAGAAGCAAATCAATTACAGGAAGACAAATTATAAGAAAGCTTCCCATGGAATTATGATCCACAAGGGATCTTAAGTAAACTAAGGGTAAAATGTAAATTGACACCCTTTATCCATGATTCAAAGCCAGATATAGAGAAATTTTCTAATCAAATTGAGTGGGTTGAGAATACTTTAACAGAGGCAGTAAACCAAAGGAATACTAGTCACCCTTTGGAAGTTTCCAAACAGCCAGAGCCATCCACTAAAATAATTAGAGAAGAAAGAGCTTACACTGCAGAAACTACCACAGAGACAAAGTTCAAAATAATTTACAATAAGAGGCCTAAACTGGATACATCAGCTAAAGGCAAAGTAACCATTGATGTTGAGGAGACACAGCCTTTGAATACCAACACTGCACAGACAGAGACCAATGTAGCCACTGTAATCATTAATGAGCCAAATCAGAATTAGGAACAGTTGAATAATGAAGATGCACAAATAATGGAGAGGCAGAAAAATATGGAGGCTTCCTCCTCACACTCAGCTGAGGAGAAGGATTTAGATATAAAGGAAAAATACAAGCAAATCAAATTGAAGAATGAAGAAATCAAAACTGAAATATATTCTCAGTTTTTGAAGAAGAAGCCAGGTAACCAAAATAGATTCTTATTAGCCTTTGATTATTCAACTCAAAAATTGATTATGTCAGTTTTACAGCCCATTGTACCAGTGCCAAAGATAGTGGTTGCTTACAAAAAGGTTGATATGGAAGTAGCAACAGATAAAATCCATGAGTTGGATCAAATTGAATTCCACAGGCAAACATCATAGATGCTCTATTCCACAATGACCACAAAAGATATGAGTGCTCACAGACTTCAAAATACAATCTCTAATATGCAGGACCAAATGAAAATATATAAAGCCTCATTGTATGCAAAAGATCTAAGGATAAAAGCCTTAGAAGAGTTTTTATTGCAGGTAGGATATAATCCTACAAACATAAAAGAAGTTGAAACATTAGTCAAAAATAAAAATGAGGACATTGTTGCCTTGAGGAAACAGTTCAAGCTTCCTCAAGGAGAGAATCCTCAAAAAAAGGAATTTTTACAGGATCAGAAGGAGAAAGATGAAATGATTAGCTTGATACTTCAACTCACATCTCAAATCAAAGAAATGGAAGTGCAAATGGACCAAGTTGTCCAAAAAAAGAGACAGTTAAGGAACTAGTCATTCCCACTGTTATTCCAGTCATTACAACAGTAGTACCATCTACTTTACGAGAGAAATTGGCACCTAAAGAGCCACTGGCCACTACAGTGCCAGTAACATCTACAACAACTTCAGTGACTGAGTCTTCTACAACAGTATTGCCACCCACAGATGAAAGCAATAAACTAGTAAAGGAAATGGAGGAAATGTCCTTAAAAACCAATGAAATCAATAGATTGACCAAGATAATTGAAAATCTAGAGAAGACAAGCAAAGCAGCTCAAACAGATGCCAAAATACATGAACAGAATGCACACAGATTGAGTGAAGAGGTAAAAAATCTCCAGAAAGAATTAAATCTTAAGGATCAAGTATCATACATTAAAAATTACTTATGGAATAAAGTAATTGAATCCTTTCATGATGTTTGGCCATCAATTCAAGTAATTTTTTAGCAGAGAGAGTTACTATTGGTAGCTCAAACAAAGATACAAAAGACACAAGAAGAATTGGCAGATAAACTAGAACAAGTTGTTAGGTTAATAAATTTCCTAAATAGCAAGAACATACAGCAACTTGAAGAGTTAAAGATAATGATAGAACATCCACAATCCTAGAAATTAGGAAAGTAACCACTAAAATAAATCTAATGAGACAGCTTGAGGAAAAATGTGAAGGAATGAACACTACTGTCACTAGATTCATGGTTAAATTCACCAATTTGAGGCAAAAGGGACTTCCAGATATTATGGTGATTAATGACAAGTTAATGCCTTAGAATGATTATGACAAAAAGATTAGAGAACATGCCAAAGTGCAGGTGAACAATCCAATAGGCCAAGGAATTCCTACAGGGAAAGTATTGCTAAAACGTTTTGAAGATCTGTTTTATTTGCAGTATGAAATCAAAAATTTGTTTGTCATTAAACCCACATTTTCCAGGTACACCGAGGCTGATGAAAATTTTAGGAAACTCGAGAATATTAGAATTCCTAAAAATGAGGAGTGGCAGGCATTGAATGATTTGCTATGAAGAAAGGCAAACACATGAAAAACAAAAATTATGTTTTCTGATTTCACAGTAAAAACAGATTTTTACAGTAAGAAGACAGTTTTACTAAAGGTAAAGAGTATCAGAATTGAAAGAGGATTAGTAATAAAGAGTATCAGCGAGAAAGAGTATCAGTGAAGGAAACTAGATTTTAGAAATATCTAAAAAGCCAGCAAGGAAGACACATAAGCAGCCAACTGCTTCTTATCTACAAACTGTTTCTATTTATTTTGAATAAAATAGGACAGCTTGCTAGTTTTTTGAGAAAGTTGTCACTATTATTGTTGTAAAAGATTTAATTTTCCTAAGTTTATTCCTAGAAGTCATCTAGGATATTTTGTAAAACAATTTATATATGTACTTCACTCTTGGAAGTATTTTTGTGTGGAACAAAATTGCTGGAGATTACTATAGATATTTTCTTTGACTTGAAGGCTTTGGATTTCGATTTTGAGCAGCAGACTGGATCACCTTTTTTGGCATCATACTTTAGGATCCCTGTGATAAGCTATTTGGAGTGAAGTACTCTCTTTAAACTTATAATTTTTATCTTCTTTTGTTTCATGCATACATATGTGTTTTAATTCTAAATCTAAATGTATAACTAGGAGTATTACTACAGGACATGTTTAATAGCACTTTGTTTTTAACTAGTTATCATTTATGTGTTTTCTTCTGATGTCCAGTGTAGGGAACCCTTAATTTCTTCCTCTCCCGTTTGACCTCTATATTCTACTTCACTTTTCCAGATTTAAGGATTCTTAAGTGCCCTTTATCTCGATCATACCATCTCAAAAACCATTTTTCCCAAGGTCTCCAAGGGTTATCTATCTTTCCTTGCAGACATTTGACCTCTTAGGTTTTGATCCTAGTTCTGTTAGCTTGACTTAGAATCCATAGCCCAATGGACAAGTATATTTCCCTCTATCTACCCTCCAAGTGAAATTTTCCCACCAAATCCAACAAAACAAAACCAAATCTGCATTTAATAACTAGCCTAATATTCAAAACTAAAACAAAGTTAAATCTTAAAGAGAGAGCCCTCTCTGAACCCTAGGAAGGCTAGATCCTAGAGTTTGAAGTAGGTTTTTGGTTACCTCTAGTATTCTTTGACTTAAAAACCAGAATCCCACAACTTAAGAATGTACTGGAGTGATAACAAAGGCATTCTCAAATATTGATGAAAAGGATGAGCAAAGAAGAGCTAATAGTGTTGTACCATCAGGAGGAGATCCATTACCACATGGAGATGGGAAGGGAGCCATTGCTTCCATTAGAGGAGCCATTGTGTCTTTGCAAGGAGTCCCAAATGATTTGACATGTGGGAACCAAAGCACAATTCCAGAGCAGCATGTATCAGTTTTTGTGGATTGTGATATGGAAGAAAAGAAGGATCAACATCAAGGGATGATGAGTATTCACCCTTATCTATTTCAGGAGGTTTCTACACAAAAGAAGGAGATTGTATTGCGCAGTGAAGGGAGGGAAAAATCATTCCATTCATATATACAGTCCACTTCATATTTTGATGTCTCACTACATGGGGGCATTCCACCTGGGAGGCCACTAGATCTAGAGTTGGTGAGAGACATCTTGCCATTTGGTTCACCACTCTTAGATTCTAGAGGGGTGAAGACCTTGGAGGAGTCTAGTACAGCGCAGAGAGTTTGGGATAAACTCAAGGAGGAGGGAGACGTTCTCCCATTTTCAGCATTACCCACTCTCACTACATATACTGCGCTGACAGAAATTGTTGCAGTGATGGGGGATGGTACCTTCAAGGTGAAAAGGAGCTGCTCCATGGATTTGGAGAAAAATAGGGGGCTTCCTTTGAGGAAGGAATCCTCCATACATTGGAGTATATGGAGGCCACTCATGCTTACATTGGCCAAGATCAGGAGGTTATTTTTGGATGGTAGCTTCTCATGGGAGGCCAACTTCCAAAAGTCACCACTTGTATTTGAGCATGAGCAGCTGCATGATGGGCATAGCATCATTTTGGAGGATGAATTTGGCATGAGGGATTTCAAAGGAGAAGACAGCAGCATGTGGGGAGCTTCACATTTCAGATCTTCAGCGTTGTCTCTTAGGAGGATTGATCCATATTGGAGATCTCAACTCTTGGTAGAGTACTCCAAGGATATTAGTGCTTGCATGATTCTTGATGACCTGGAGGGAGATGATAGATACATGGTGGTTGATGAGGTCATCTATTCTTATGGCAGAGTCTTCTTGACTAGATTTTCTAAGCTCAAGAGGAAGCTACTACATGCAGCACATGTGGACTTTATTTCCATGCACTTTGATGCATTTCATTCTTTGATGGAGTTCACTTGGGAGGGCATCCAGCAGGATATATATCAGCATATGGAGCTATGCATAGCCCGGATGGTGATGGAGAGGTTGTCACATCCACTTCCCTACTCATGGAGAGTGAGGGAGAACTTTCAGTTGAGCCATTTTAGCTCAATGACCAAAGTACATAGTAGAGGAGGTACATTTTTGCATTATGATTTGTACTTCTTTACTTTATATGAGAAACATATTGTACCAAGGAGGATCTTTCATTCTTTTATATTTTATTTTCATGTACTTGAGGCCATTTTCAGCATTGATGTTGGCCATTCTATCAGTGGTTTGTGGGGGAGGCCACATGATTCTTGGTGTGCACCATTGGCACCACATTTTACTTTCATGATCCTATCTTGTAGGATGATTGTGGCAGAAAATAAGTGGCTGGAAAGACAATTGTTATTATTTGTTTTGAGGTAGGCAAGGGATGAACTGCACTGGTTCCATATGTGGAACTATGATCCACCTCCCAATTGTCACATGAAAACTTGTTTTCATTGGTTTTTGCTTCCATATGTTGGAGATGTTCTTATGTTTATGAGAAGCTTTGTCGGGAGAGTGGCACAAGAGTTGAGGGTGCCCATTGGGAGTATGATTCTCCACGCTATACATGCTTCAAGTTTGAGGAGAAACAATGGGCAAACAATGATTTCCACACTACATCTTTTTTCTTCATGTGGGAGGAGCCATTTGGAGAACTTGAGTTCTTGGAGGAGGCACTTCATGGCTGATTTGTTTGGTGGGGTAACTCGGGCCATTCTTGGAGGCCATGTCATTTAAGCCCAAGATCAACAGTAGTCACATACTTACCATAAATGGAGAGAGAAACAACTTGGGTGGAAAAATCTAATCTCTCCATACAGCCCCAATACATTGCATAAACCGGGGGTTGATGATTTCTTCAATGAGCTACCTAGAATGGCTCATTTCATTTGGATGATAGCATGGGTAGGGGAGACTCTCATTGGGGATGAGATTCCCTATTTTTATCATCACTCCTACCTTGAGAAGGCCATGGGACAGTAAAAAGGTTTCCACTTACACCTTCCACCTTTTATGATGTGAGCCATTTGGGTTTACATACTTGGGAGGAACCATTGGAGGGAAGATTTATTGCAGATTATTTTGAGAAGTGTTGGGGACCATTGATGAGGAGGCCACAAAAGAGAATAAGGGAGGAATTTTTCTCCACCTTTATAGTTTCTTGAGGACAAGTAACATTTTGGAGGGGAGGACTATAATATTCCAAAAATTTAGCCTTCATCTAAATGGAATATTATAGTTTGTTTTATCACTAGGTAGGTGAATAAGTGGGTGGGGAGGCCCATAAAACCACTTTAGAGGGAATAATAACACTCCTAATGTGAAAGGAGGAAGAATAAGCAGTTGGATTAAGCACCTTTGGGTGTGAACAGGGATTGGATCATGTTGATTCAATCAACTTTGACCAAATCAACAACACTGTCATGGAGGAATGGCCTTTATGATGAGACACCGCAGTTTTGGTGGAGAAAAAATTGCATGAGCTTGGTGGAAAGTATAGATGGGACCCAATGTGAGGAGGTTCACTTGCTATACATGGAGGGGATGGCATCCATTGTTATTCATGTTTTAGATCATCATTTGATATTGGTCTGTTTAGACTTTTGCTTCCTCTTGTTGTTTAGCAGGGTTGTTGTGTTGTTTAGCACAAGGGTGTTCCTCATCAGGAATCCCTATCTCATACTTATGGAAGGAGAGGTTATTTGAGCTAAATTTCCTCATTCTGGCATTCTGGCCAAGCTACCTCCTTCAGCTACAGTGCAGTTTCTATTTAGAGCTGGGTTGTGTTGCAGGGTGCAGCAAAGGAGGATCACATAGAGCTACTTTTGGGCTTGTTTTTCAGTGGAGTGGTAGACTATCCATTGGAGGATCAGCAAGGAGGGCTCATAGGCTTATTTTCACGTATTTTGCATCAGGCCAACTATCTACCATCCCTCACAGCGTAGTCACAATTCTGAACTGTGTTATTTTTTGAGGCAATTGTTGGGAGGGTTCATTGAGCTCATCAGGAGGGTCTATTTCTGAGTAGAGGGATCAGCCTTCTATTTAGAAATAATATTGGAGGATGACATCATAATTTCAGATATATCATAGACTCATTCTATTCAGATCTAGTTTTCAGTGACATCTCAACCCCAGGGTTATTTGTCACATTGTATATTTCTTTGTATTTCTAGCAATCTTTTCTGGGTTGGCTAGAAATCATGTATTAGAGCCCACATCTTCTTTTATGGGAATTTATTTTGTTTCTATCAACCATATTTCATTTATGTATGTTTAAATCAGTAGCTACACTGATATAGACAGCACTGTCACTGCTCCCCGACATTCTATACAGTTGCAGCAACTCATGTGTTGAATGTTCTGAATATTGGAGCCTTTGTTCTTATTTCTTGAGTGGCTTGTCCCTCAAGATATTTTTGTATATTTATGTTGATATCTTAATAAAATTATGGCTTCATATTTATCCCTCTCATTTCATGATCAGATTTTATGTGTTTTACATTATTATTTCTTGTATTGCTGTTATTTCCAATTTGGAATATTACAACAATCCAAGCATAAAATTGAGTTATGAGTTGATTGTAAAGAAAGAGGAAGGCCCATATTTAAGGGAAAAGGGTAGAAATATTTAGGGCATCATCCAGGGGGAATATGAGGAAGCCTAGGGGTTCAGAAGAGGACCCATACAATGTTGGACATGTGGAGAAAACCAATTGTGGAAATATTATCCTCAAATATAGTAGAATAGCTCAAGCTTGTATAATGTGCAGAAAGTAGAGATGGTGAATGACCTAGATTAGAATGTGCAACAAATCTATGTCGTGTTGGACAACAAGTAGGTTGACCATCAAGCTTCAATGATTGGAATAGAAGGTATGGTCATTAACCAACATATTTTGATTTTCATTGACCTAGTATTTAGATACATTAGTCTGAAAGTCACAATAAAGTGTGTTTTATAGAAGAAATTCCATGAAATATCATGGTTTGTTCAATTAGCTATGAGAAAAAAAAAGGTGAGTTGTAGATGTGGTGAAATTATATCTAGTAGTGATTGGTGACATGCCCACATCGGTCGATTTGAATATATTATCATTAGTCTCATATGATGTGCTAGTCGACATGGACTACATGGAAGCCCATAAGGAAAAAACAAACTACTGCATGAATTCATTGCAATCGAGAGAGACTAATGTTGTAGGGGATAATAATTTTATCAACATCAAGCAAATATCAACATCGCAAATGAAAATATGTGGATGGAAATGGTGTGACATGTATGGAGTCTAAGTGACTAGTGAATCAAAATCTAACAGACACAAAATGGATGAGCACTAAATGTTGAGACAATTCGGTGATGTATTTCCAAAGGAAATTCTGGGATTACCTCCTAGAAGAGAAATTTATTTTTTCCATCAAATTGTTGCCAAGATCATTAGTGGTTGTTTTTAAATTCCCATACTTCATGAGCGCCACACTGAAGTTAGTGGATTTGAAATTATAGTTGAAGGAAATGATGGACAAGCGATATGTTGGGCCCAAAATCTCTCCCTAAGGAGCCCCAATTTTATTTGTAAAGAAAAAGTATGGCAAGCTGTGGTTGTGCATTGATTATAGGTAGCTAAATAAAGCCACAATAATGAACAAGTATCATCTTCCTAGAATTAATGATTTATTTGATCAGCTGAGAGGTGTTGTAATATCCTTGAAAATAAATTTTAGGTATAGGTGCCATCAATTTACATTAAGCCTTGAGGATAACCATAAGATAACCTTCAGAACTAGATATGGACATTATCAATTCAATGGTGTTGCCATTTGGTCTCACAAAATCTCTATCCACATTTATGTGTCTAATGAAAAATGTCCTCATCCTATATTTGGACAAGTTTATGTTGGTCTTTGTAGATGAAATATTCGTTTACTCTATAAAAAAATAAGAGTATGAAGAAAATTTGAAATCAATGTAACAATTGTCAAGAGAGATAAATCTCTTTGCCAAGCTTAGCAAGTGTTATTTCTTCCAATAACAAGTTTAGTACTTGGGGAATATTGTGTCCAATGGAGGAGTGGCAGTAAATCCTGAAAAGATCAAGGCCATCGTGGAGTTTCCTACTCCCCAAAATGTTTCAGAAGTCAAATCCTTCATGGGATTAGTCAAATATTACCATAGGTTCATTCAAAACTTCTCAAATATTAGGAATCCAATCACAACCTACAAATGAAAGGAGTTAAATTCCAATGGACATCAAATTGTGCATCAAGTTTTGAATAAATAAAACACCTAATAACACATGCACCAATATTAATAACAGTTGATCTAGAAAAACATTTTGTGGTGTGGAAAATTACTATTGAGGGGATTGGTGGATTCATAATGAAAGAAGGACATGTGGTTTTTTGTGATTCGAGAAAAATAAATGAGCATGAGAGTAATTATGTCGTTCATGATTTATAGCTTGCCTCAATAGTGCATGCATTGAAAATGTGGAGCACTACCTGCTCGGAAGGAATTTTTTTACAGTCATATCATGGAGGGTTGAGATATTTATTTGACCAACTTAAGTTGAATGCAAGACAAGCTATATGGATCGCCTTGATGAGTGAGTTCGATTTTGAAATAAAGTATATTAAAGGAAAATAAAAAAAAGTAGTTGATGCACTTAGTATAAGTATGCAAGTGGCTAAGGTGTTAGCCATAATAACTTATGAAGATGATATTAAGGAGTGGATCAAATAGGCATTACTTTAGGATGATCATTATCATCGTGTGAAGACATTCTTTTAGCAAGATCTATAAGGATAATTGAGAAAGAATTACTAACTCACTGATGATAACACATTGAAATTAAAGGATGGATGGTATGTACCTTTCATGGGTGAGTTGAGGAATATCATGATAGATTAATTTCACTAAATACCTTATTCAGGCCATCTCGGTTATCAAAAAATGATAACAACTATGAATAAAATGTACCATTGATGGGGCATGAAAAAACAATTAGTTAATTTGATTTCCAGGTGCCTAGAATTTTAGCAAGTTAAAGTGGAATGCATACACCCAACGATATTATCATAGTTAATTTCATTCCTTGAGTGGACGTGTGAATTCAACTCGATGGACTTCATTACAATATTTCCAAAAACATGAAACAACACAATGCTATAATGGTAGTAGTGGAAAAATTGAGCTAGGAAACTCATTTTGTAGTTGTCAAGTCAACCTATAAGGCAATTGACATTGCTCATATTTTTAAGAAGGAGATATTTAGATTACATTGTCATACCCAAGAAGATCATATCGGATCATGATGCCAATTTCACCTCAAAATTTTGGAAATAATTGTTTGTTGGTTTTGGAGCAGAGTTAGCATTTAGCACAGTGTATCATCCTCATATAGAAAGTAAAATTGAGAGAGTAAATAGAGTTTTGGAAGACATGTTAAGGATGTATGTCGAGAATCATCCAAATAGGTGGGAAGATTTCCTACCCTTAGTTGATTTTTCCTACAACAATGGGTATCAAGATTCACCAAAGATGAGTCCTTTTGAGGCTTTATATGGCATAAAACGTAGCATACACACCCATCGGGTGGGATGATCCAGTGAACAGGGTGGTACTTGGACCTGATATACTGAAGGAAATGGAATAAGATGTAATTAATATTAGGAAGAATTTGAAGGTAGCCCAAGATAGGAAAAATAGTTATGTTGAATAGTAAAGAATGCATAAGGAATTCCAAGTGGGAGATCATGTGTATCTCTGCATCATAATAAGAAAGAGTTCACTAATAATAGGATCTTATGCTAATGTGGTACCCATATTTTGTGTACCATTTCATATTTTGAGAAGATTGGGGCCAATCGCTTACATATTAGCCTTACCACCCATAGTGAAAGCACATGATGTTTTCACATTTCTTTGCTTAAAAAGTATGTAGGTTATGCTAATCATTTTTTGGATTGGTACATGATACAAGTGGAATCCAAGGGAGAATTACAAGCTAGACCACAGTGAATTATATATCAGAGACATATCACACTCCATAATCGAGTAATAGAACAAGTCAAGGTGTAATTGAAACACTTTGGACTAGATGAAGTAATGAGGGAAATAACTGATCAAATGAGGGTATATTACCAATTTTTTTATTGTGTAAATGAATGTAAAATACTACAAGGAAAATACCCTCTAGCAGATGTTTTTGTGGAAGCCCTTATAAAAATAGCACATATATTTGTTTGAAGTAGAGGTCACTGGAGGAGGTTGGCGGGAAGATTTTTTTTTTGTGGTTTGTTTATAATGATAACACGCATCGGTGCACTTAATATATATGTGACACACCGGTGCATATTAGAGGCTAAAGCACCATTGTAGATTTATTTTTAAGTACTACAAAAACAACCGTGCACTTCATACATATGACGCACCTAGGCATCTAATAAGTGGTTCCTCCCATACAACGCATCAATGCATATATTGCGCTTTATATAAAGCACACTGATGTGTACAATTAAATGACACACTGAGGTGCTCACTATATGACCTTCCCGGTGCCTCGAATTAATCGAGTGCACCAACCAATTGGTTAATCAAAAAAATTATTTTCACCATTGCGATGCTATACTCTAACAACGATGCCCCGGTGCAGTTATGGTGATACGACGCCCCAGAGTAGGGTGTTTATTTAATGAAAATATATGGTGCTTTTTATATAACATGCTCGATGTTGGTCATATATCACCAGCCCGGTGTATCTAATTAATTTAGAGCATCGCATGAAGGTTTTATTTTAAAAATTATTTTCACCATTTCAGTGCTATACACTAACGAACAATGGCCCAGTGCGGTTTAGGTACAACGACACACTGACATAGAGTTTTTATTCAAAGGAAGCATGATGCACTCCGTACAAATCGGCCTGGTGCTTCTAAGTAATCCAGCGCGCCGTAAAGGGGTTAAATTAAAAACATTATTTCCACCAAGTTTAGTGCTATACTCTAACAACGAAGCCTCGGGGTGGTTAATTTTCCCTAACGCACTGACCCATATATTTTTTAATTTAAATAAATGTTGTGCGCAATTGATACAACCACCCGGTGCGTCTCATACAGGAGCACATAACAAAGGGGTTTATTTATAATAAAAAAATATCCGTCGTAAATATTATTTTTACTATTTACAATCCTGTAGAGCTCCCAAGCACAGGTGTGACCTTTGTGTCTCTAAGGAAAACTAAAATCGGTGCTCCCATTTCTCTCATTGCTTCCATCCGTTTCTCAGTGCATGGACTCGAATTTTGCGAAATAGTGGGTGTTAGTCTCCTATACCAATAGGAGTCATATTTCATGATTGTCTTGATAAACTATGTAATATGTTCAAACCTTTTTCTTGTTGCAAAGGTGTTCCATCTTCTTGAAAAAATCAAAAAATCAAAAATTTTGAAAATGTAAAGAGGGTATACCCTAAAAGAAGATCAAAGGGTGAAAAAATAAAATGGCCAAAAAAGTAAAAGAAAATGAACCCCACCAAAAGAAAGGCCAAGGAAAGTGTGCAAATCCAAATGCCACTACTTTTTGCTCTTTTGTAATAATCAAATTGTGTGCAGCTTGTTAAACTTTTTCCACAATTTATGAAGAGTCAAACTGTTTAAACTTGACTAATTCATTTTTCAATTTCATGTTGTAGAATAGAGAATAAAAATCTGGCCAAACTGTTTAATCTTGGCAGATAAGTAGATAGGTAGAGTTAATAAAAGGTGCTCAACAGTTTAATCTGAGCCCTTGGATGTAATAAGGTTAGAACTAGATAGATTTCCATATGTAAAAGAAAAAGTGTGATAAGGGTTTTCCAATCTAAGTGCACCCTAATAAAGAAGAAAAAATGGTAGAGTAAAGTAGGTAGGGTAGGTAGTTGATGTTGCAGAATTACATGTGATGATCAATGATTCTAGATGTGTTAAATCTTTTACTTTAATCACAAAGTGCAAAGTCAGACACTCCACTGGAAGAGTTTTAAAGCAAAGCAAAGTCAAATTTTTAACCTCCCCTTTCATTTTTCCCTAAAATATTTTACTAATTTCCCCTAAGTACTAAGGCATTTAAAAATTAGAGGGGCTCAAGGCATTTCCTTGACTTTTGGAGGGACCGAACCCTCGGCCCAATAATTGGGAAAGCCTAAGTACTTGAAATCATTCTTCATAACATTCACTCATTTTCTAAACATCTTCTCCTAAGTAAAATCCCATTTTACTTAGGAAGACTATGCATTATTTCATAAAAAACCCTCAAAATCACATTTTATCCTAAGTTTAAGTGATCAAATGATTATAATGCAATTTGCTTTTAAATCTTCACTTTCTTAGTTATATTAATGTATTTTGAGTTTACATTGTCCCCTTGCCATATTAACATTGATTTTATTTATTAACTCCTTATAGAAATAACCTTCTCCTATTATATATAACTCCTTTTTTATAATATCCCAAAAAACCCATATATTATAGTTTTAACCAAAGTATTTAATCCCCACTTATTCAAATAAAAAACCCACTTTATACTCCCTTTTGGTTAAAAAATATCTTTACATATTATTCCCGCCCCCTATGGTAAATAAATCATTTTGATTTAATTACTATATAATAAAATATTCGAAAAATGATTTAAACATATTTTATATATGTTTGAAACAAAAAATAATACATATTTCCTTCCCTGACTCCCCTTCAGGAATTAATTAATCCCCACGATTAATTAAGAACCTAACCCGCCAATTAAAACGCTCCCGATGCGATTAATTGATAATAAATTGCGTCAGGCCCTCCTATTAACTCCCCGTCAACTTCATGTCTCGAACACCGTTCGATCAACCGCTCCAAGATCAACGGCGATTGATAATTCCGCTAGCCATCCCCGATCCGAACAATAACACGAGAAATGACGGTGGTTTTCAAATAGTACCATGGCCACATGTCATTCGTTCTGTGGAATCGCTGCCCATCCGCTCAATACCGCCTTCCCTCAAAAGCGGTGCGGAATAAACCACTTACCACCTTCCCCCCCGTGACTCACCTGTCGTACATACTGACGTCATTTATTAAAATAATAAAAAATTCGCCACCCTTTTGACTTTGTGAATAAAACAATTCTCCCCGCGTCTTTTTCATCATTTTGTACGCAGAAAACGACCACGTCCCATGCAGAGAAATTTCAAAAAAGAAACACCAACTGTCAAGCGCCCTTAACTATACTTTGTTGAGGACTATTGCATACCAGTAATCCAGAGTTCGTCCGCCTCAACCAGTACCTGTCCAAATTACTGTACATTCCCGAAAACAGGTATTTACCCTAATTTCAACTGAACTCCGTTAGAATCTCGGTTTTTGTTTAAATAACTCTATATATAAAACTCAAACAAGATTCTAAATTGGTCTCCCTGAGTTCCCAAAACTGCAATTGAATCCCCAAAACCTAAGATTGTGCCCATTTCTTCAAAAACCCCGCAATTCATTTCTGAATCCACAAGAACCAGAAATGGAGATTCCCTTGGCTTTAAATGTCGCCCCATTGAACACCCCTCGCAGAGACTTGGATTATTTATCATTAGTCGACAGAGATTTCAAAATTAAAGACCTGGTTTTTAGTGATAGTCCTCTTCGAATTTTCTGTCGCTGCAGAGACAATTATTTGAATGGCTTGGATATGATTGGGTTATGGGAATCTAATCTTCCTAGGTACCTCTTTCCCTCTGTCCATATTTTTCCTGAGATAATCCATTACTGTCATGCCAACTATGATCCTAACCAAAGAGCAGTCTTATCCCCGAGTCAAGATGTACTCTTCCCAATAACTGCTCAGTCTATCAATGAGATGCTACATTTTCAACCTGATCAAGCCCTCACTCCCCTGTCCATGGGAGAATTACTTGAGAAATCCACTAAACTATCCCATGAAGAATTAAGCCACATCTGTCAGACCTTTATGTTGCCTGATCATCAGCCTAAAGGCCCTCCCCCTTATGGGTATGTTTTTTTCACTGAGGAGGGTAGACTTGTTTTGGATATGATATCCTTTATAATGGGCTTTAATACCAGTGAATATGTTGACCATTTAATTCTAGTATTATTGTCTATTTTTACCCATGGACAGCCTCCTGCTGTCAAGTATGACTTTGCATCCTACATTGCAGACAAAATCCATGATCAATTCATGAGATTAGAAAATGAGAAAGTGTTCAAGTATTCTTCTATCATTTACCATCTCATGCTCTATTACCAGTCAGAAAATTTCCCTTTCTATATCAAAAAGCTTGATGCCAAAGGGGATCCTAGGTCTGTTATCTTTTGGTCAGCCATCACTCATAGTTCTCGAGATTCTCCCTATTCCTATAATGAGTTCATTGATTTGTTTATACACCCTCCAACCATCTTGTTGACAGGAGTTTCTCCTCCAAGAATCAGCAATGAAATCAAGAAAACTTTACAGCTCTCAAAACAATACAAAGTTGGTGATTGGTACTTATACCAAAATCACACAGAAGTCAGAATATATGGATGTGAATTATGTCCATTCAAATTGCCAAAATATGTCCCCATGAGACTCTTTGCATTAGAGTATTTCAGACAGATGAACAACTCTGATATAATTCATTTTTGTAATGCAAAGAAGAAGGCTCAACTCCGGATCAAAAGTCAATTAGGTCCCTTTATCTGTAACTCTAGGGATGCAGGGGAAGAAGCTGAAAAGATATTAGAAGACCGTTTCAGATTACAAAAGAGTTTCTATTGGGTACCTTATGACCCATTCAGCTTCATTTGTGATAAAAGAATGAAAAATAAATCAACACCATACATGCATCAAAGAATCCCAGAGATTGAAAAATATGCTAATACAGATGAATGGATAGAAGGAACATTGATAGAGCGGGATAGTGAGCAGGTCAATGTAGACAATGTTATGAAAGATCTTGAAAAGATGCTTGACCTAGACTCTTTTGCACAGGTACCAAGATCAGAGGTTGGTCCTTCCTCAGCTGGAATTTTTCAGCAGAAGTTACAAGAAAACATTGCAGTATCATCTAAGGGAAAAGAGAAAGAGGTTGATATACAAGTTAAAGAAACATTCACTATGACAGAACAACCTCAAACTTCCAAGGGACAGGATCAAGTACAAGTTTCCTCTGTTCAAACCAATCCAGTAGAAATGTCAATTTTACAGACTCCATTAAATGTAGAAAAGGGAAAAAAGAGAGATGCTAAAGCTGCTACCCCTCTCACTGGATCTTCACAACAGCCTCCAGGCCAAGAGATAGAAATTGAATACTCCTCCAGAAGTAGAATCTATTGATGAAATCCTTGGTAATCCATAGGGATCAGCGGCATATTATGCTATATCCTGCACTTTGGGCATACAGGATGTCAGTGAAAACTGCGACTGGCTTTACTCCGTTTCAGCTAGTGCACGGGTTGGAATCCATATTTCCCATTGAATGCGAGATTCCTTCTCTTAAATTAGTTGTCGAACTTCTTCTTGACACTTCTAGTCTTGAAGAACGACTCCTTCATTTGGAACATCTCGATGAGCAGCGTCGGGATGCCGCCACGATGAAGGAAGCGCATAAAAACCGAGTTAAAGCTCAGTACGATAAGGCGGTCAAACCTAGGGTTTTTTCGGAAGGTGACCTTGTTTTGGTCTATGCCCAAGAAAAAGATGCCCTGGGGGCAGGAAAGTTTAAGTCTATGTGGTATGGCCCCTTTATCGTTAAAAAAGTCCTTAAAAAAGGAGCATATACCTTGGTTGATTTTGAAGGGAACGAGTTGCCGGAGCCCAGAAATGGGCTCTATTTGAAGAAGTATTATGCCTAGGCTTCGGCCTGGCATGTTGCTTTTGTATATAGTAGTTTTGTTTTGTACATATCTGGTTGATTTTCGATCTTTGATGGGTTGGTGATGTTTTTGATCTGCTTTGGCAGGTTGTGTTGGATGTCATGAGTCATTTTGGTTTCGCCGATGGTGCTAGTAGACACACCCAGAACTTAGCTTCCGCGGCTTGGGTGCTTCATTATCCATCCGGTCAGCTGTTAGTATCAAGAGGGGTCTGCATTGGTCCTGCTTCCAATAATATAGCAGAATACACTGCAGTTATTCATCTACTCTTGGAGGCAATATCTTTGGGTGTTGATTCATTGGTAGTTTTCTTGGACTCTTAGCTGGTGGTGTCGCAGTTGAACAATACTTATCGGGTACGAGATCCATTTTTATTACGATTGTTCTTGAGGGTACGTTTGTTACAAAGGTCATTTCAATTTTTAACTTTCATTCATATTCCTCGAGCTGAAAATTGGTTGGCTGACTCATTAGCTAATCAAGCATTGGATTGGCATATTAATCATTCCATACAATAAAATTTAATCATCAAAAACATCATACATTTTGATACATTTGTCACATCACATCAAACATCGTTGTATATATATCATCAGAATGTTCAAAAAACTTTACAAAATTTGGATCCATAAGTCATACAAAAATTGGGCTTATGCCCGATCATGTTCAGTCTCAAATAATATACAGTCATCTGATACATCATATCTATCTACTCCTGAGGTCCCTGCCCAGAAGTTGTGTTCCTATAGAACACAATCGCGGTGGCAACTCGGCGGAATAACCGTACCCAGTCTCGGGGCACTCCTACCACCCGTCTCTGGATGGCTTCCGGCAGATCTTCCACTGCAGCCATAGGTACTTGGCGGGTTAATCCCTCCAAGTTCCTCTGTACAGCCTGGAGGGTCCTGTCTGAATCCACTGTATCCGCTTCGCCTCTGCGACGCTTGTGTCGCGGGAAACCCTCAGGTCGAACTGGTCCAATATCTGTATCATGATCATTTTTAAATTGTAAGTCATTATGAATCCAATCAAAAACATGTTTGTTTTCCATTTTTTCATACATATCTGAAAAAATCCAAAAAATTATATAAGTCAAAAAATTGCAAACTTACCGACTGTTCCCCATGCCGCGCCTGGTGGAAGGACAAGATCTGGATCGCCACGAAAGTCCATCCCGGCATAGGGATAGTCGTCCACGGTGATGATTTGTTCTCCCCACCAAAGGAAGAACTCATCATCCCAAGTGGTCCGGGGAACTTCACTTCCCCCCAATCTCTTCATCATGTCTGCCCAGCGGGCAATTCTTGGATCTCTAGGGCTACTGATGGTAGAGATCACTTTGGGTCTCAATGTTGGTATCTTCTCGAAGAAGAATGTCATCAAAATTGTACCATATCCAAAATGTTTTGTCTTTGCTTTTCGGATTGAAGTCAAAAATTTGTTGTACTTATTTTCAATCTATCTTGGTACGCATAACCGGTGCAGCCGGTGCCAAATTGGTATGTTTCGGTACATTTTGACGAATTTGAAGATTTTTCCGGTTTTTTCCATGACTGCTGACCCGTCATGGAAGGTATATGATCTTCACTGGCATATAGGTTAGGGAATCCACTTTCCATTGCATTTTTCATACTAGCCTCCATTCTGATCACTTGCCATAGGGTCGATCCCATCAGGTCATGAGTATTACACCCATTTCACTCGCCGATTATTTAATCATGACTTGGTGGTAGAGCCTTCCTTTACATGGGCTTTTTAGTTAGTTCCTCACTAGCATTTGTTGCCCATGCTGCATTTTATGTAGGCTCGGGAGTCCTCTTTAGTCCCGCCATGACTTATGTGTTGAAGCTTCATTCTTCTTCTTCCTCACTATCATTTTTCTGGCTATTACCCTAGAGGCTCCCTGGTGTTGTTGAGTTGTATTACTGCATTGCATATTGGCTACTTGTTTATCCTGGCCTTTAGCCGGCCTAGGTTCAGCCTTTGCCTTGTTTCACTGCTCAGTCCTCCCCCAGTTGGTTATCTCTTCCAATCATATGGAGAGTTTGTTTTGCCTCCTGCATAATAGACTTATACAGTGTCACTTCTTACTACCATGGTCATCACGAGTCATGCTTTTTTTCAAGGGAAGTCTAACCAAAGTCGGCCATTCTGCGGTGTCTCTTGACTCATTATTTAGTCGGCCTTCCCGGTTTTGTCAGTATCTTGTTCTATCACATCAGATGTTTTGGTCTGTTGCTTGTGCTGGTTTGAGAAGGTCTCCATTGACTTCTTGCTGGTGGGTTTGTCTCTTATCGACTACGACACATTGCTCTGAGAGCAAACCTAGAGCCGCACCCTGGCCCTATTTCCATCATTGATAGGTGACCTTGTGCTCAGCATTTGATCATCATCATGGGTCTTTGACAGAGTGGTTTCCCCTGTGTTCGACGTCAGCACACATTATCACACTTGGGATTCGTGCAGTACCTTGATTTCCATTTGACCCTATCGGTGGATTTCTCGCCTCTGTGTCAGCTTTCATTATTGGTTGGTTCAGAGGGTTTCTTCTGTGCGCTAGCTTCATCTTGTGCATGTCGGAAACGTTCTTCGGTTTTGGTTCCATCACTCTACTTCATCCGATTCCTTCCAAATCTTGGCCTGCGGGTTACACTCGCGCTGGACTGATGTGGGATGCCTTAATGCCTTCCTTCCAGCAGATCTTTTCCCATCGACTCCGACTCATTTCTCTGGGAATAAGATCTAGAGTCTTTTGTCAGTACCTTAGGGTTTGCAGTCATCAGTGGCAGACTCTTCGCTATCGACAGTGGGGATTCATCATTGCCTCCTGATTGGTAGATTCTTTCAAGTGTTTGACTTCAACTCATTTATTCGCACTTGTTAGATTGTACTGGGGCACCTTGACACTCATTTTCATTATTGGTGGGTTGTCTCGCATTGGTTAACGGTATACATCATTGACCGGTAATCCAACGATTTCTCACATGGTCGACTTCAGCTCATTTATTCCCATTGTGTAGAATTGTGCCACAGTGATCGGTGAAGACCTCGGGTTGCATCAGCATTTCTCGGTTCACTTTTGACAGTCCATTCAGTTTCTGCCAGTGATGCCATTCACCCTTATATGTTGCAGTGTCAGTACAACAGCATCCTATATGTTGGCTCCCGAGTTGCGTGATTGTACCATGAGTTCCACCCCTTATGATTTGGTACTTGGAGATTCAGTTACTTATATGATCAGATATCCAGTTTCAGCATCATTGATCAGTTTTCTATATGTGATACTTGGACATTGATTCAGACTTGTACTTCCGGGCCATGCTCAGATGATTCATTGTGTACTTTCAGTTCAGCTATACTTGTATACATTTTGGATCTATTCTGTACTTTCTATATGATGTATTTTTGACTGAGCATGGGTATGCCCGCCTCAGCATGAGTTGACTCTCTGTTTTCTTTCATTGGTTTTTGGCAAGCTGAAATCTGGTGAAGTCCTCTCTTGTCCTTGCGAAGTTCTTTCTATGTGCATAATACATTTTGGCCATCATGTACCCCTTCTGACCTCATATATTAGGGGGCATCTATTATAGCATCATTTTTCACCCTCAGGTGATTCATGATTGTCTTTATGGCTTTGGGCACCCATTCCTACAGACTTGAACAAATTCACTAAAAAACAGTGTTAAAATTCCCATACGCGGGTATGCCCAGACTTTTCCGCGTGTATATGCGAGTCCACATGTACTTTTCCGTGTATGCCATTAAAACCATTAAAAAATATATAAATTCTCTATTTTCGGACTGGGTTGATGGTTACTCCAGTAGTTCAACCACCCCAGTACGTGGCCAACTGTTTCCAACTGACTGAAACTACTTTGAGGGAGTATAAAAGCCCCTCATGTACATGGCCTAAGGGAGAGAGAAATTTTATAGTCATTATACTCTGTTGGATTCCTAGTTCAAGTCTGATTCCCCGTGCCTCCTGCACTTTCCCAGATTTATACAGGAAACCCTTGTTTCCTGGAGATGTTCATCCATTTATATGCCATCTCGAGTGCACAAGTCTTGAAATTTTCTTAGCGAGGCAAGGGCGGGACGAATCCGGACGACGGTCTGCTCGAAGATCGTGGAAGGATTCAGGTGATCTCTCCACTCTTTACTTCTGTACATGCTATTCGTAATAATGAAGAACCATCTTGTTCCTGAACTTCTGTGTTAGTATCTATTTGTATATGTGGAAAGATTGATTATTAAGCAGTTATTATCATTTATATCATATTTCACATGGATTACACTAACGTTTAGGAGAAATATATGCTGTACAACTAGGTTTCCGTGCATGTTCTTTCTTGTTTTCCAGGTTGAAGGAGGAAGAAAGGTTGTTGGGGGTTTGGACCCCGCGGGATCTACATCGAACGTAGGACTACGGGTGAGTTCTGCTATCGTTGTTATCTAGTTTTTTGCATTCAAGTATGGTTGTGTGTGAGTCCTTCTGAATGGCATGCCCTGCTCTGTGGAGGTTTTGACCCAAAAAACCTCTAGGGTGATTTTCCCCGAAACACTTCCCCTCCACCCACTACTTCCAGACCATCATCACATGTTATTCCATTACACCTTCTGATGGCCAACAGATATGCTTCGTTATGGTTGTCAGGAAACCCTGCTGCTTTACCTCAAGACTATCAGAGTAAAATCACCTTTTTTGATGGTTCCGGTACTTACACTGCTCAACAACATACCAAAAGGATGACAGATTACTTTGAATTTTATGAAATAGATGCTGATGATGTGATAATGCGAATTTTTGTCTAGAGACTTACTGGAGAAGTCAGGACATGGTTTAGGGCTCTTGCTCCAAACAGTGTTGCTGACTTACCAACCCTTTATAGATTATTTTTAAATAGATGGGAAAAGAAGAAAGATCCTCTTCAAATCCTATCCGACTTTGGAAAATTGAAGAGAGGACCCAATGAAGCAGTGCAAGATTATATCATTAGATTCAACGAAGCTTACAATGTTGTTCCCCAAAACCTTAGACCTCCTCCGGATTCAGTATTGGTTAAATTTCCTGATGGATTTGATTCTGACATAGCATATTCACTTAGGGAAAGAGATCCTCAAACTCTAGAAGATATACAAAGCATAGTTGTTAATGTTGAAGCTAACCTGATAGAAAAACGAGCTAGAGCTAGAGCTGAAATACGGATGCCTATAAACGAAGAGCCTTCGGCTTTTGAAAGAAAGCTGGATGCAATTATTAAAGGGATGGAAATACTGGGAGAAAGAGTAGAGACAATCGAAAGGAAGTCTTCTGGCGATGGTCAAAATGCTGTTAGAAACCCAAACTTCAGAAGAAATCAAAACCAAAATACTGGAAAAAATGTTCCTGACCAAAACATCAGGCCACCATTCCAGGAAAATTTCGTTGAAGGTTCATCTTCTGAGGAACCAACCGAGGATGTTGAAATAAATAACTTGACTGAAAACAAGAATGAACCAGAAGTTTTCCTATCTCAAGATGATCAAGAAAATCACATTCTTGAAACATTTCAAACTCATTCAGGAGAAACTTTTGATTTTAAGGAAGGATATGACTCAGCAATTTATGAAGTTCATAAACAATACAATTTGAGAAGCAGACGGATTGACGTGCCAGAAAATAGCAAACAGAAAGCTGTAATACAAAACATCAAAGGTAAAACTAACACTTCTCCTGTACAAATTCTTTCTAGAGCAAGTCCTAACCCCATTAACCCAATAATTGAAGATGTGTCTGATAATAAAATGAATAATAAACAACTTTCCAATACTTTTCCTCCTACAGGAAACATAAAAGAACCAGCAGAAGTTAATTCAGAAACAACTTCAACTCATAATCCCACTCCTGAAAAAGAGAAAAACACTGAAGACACAAAAAATAGAGAGAATCCAACTGTTCAAAATACTAGAGCTCAAACAGAAAAATCTTTCAATCTAGAAGCTGAAATAGGCAAATTAAAGATAGTTGTTCCATTGGCAGAATTAGCTAAACATGATGTCTATAGAAGCCAAATCAGTAGATCCCTTAACATTACTGGAATGGATGATTCAGTAAATGTTTTTGATGATCAACCCAAATTACTTTTTGGCCCTGAAGTAAATGGAAAACCAGAAAGTGGAGGAACTCCTCCATTTTATGTAAGTTTGAATGTACATGACAAAATACTTCATAATGCCATGCTTGATTCTGGAGCGTCTCACAATTTAATGCCCAAGGCTGTGATGGAAAGATTAAACCTAGACATTACCAGACCATATAAAGATCTTTTTTCTTTTGATTCAAGTCAGGTAAGATGTTTAGGTTTGATTAAATATTTGTGTGTTACTTTGGTGCAATACCCTGCGAAATCTATTCTGATGGATATAGTAGTAGCAGATATTCCTCCCAAATATGGTATGTTGTTGTCCAGATCCTGGGGTGCCAAACTCGGAGGATCTCTTCAATTGGATATGTCATATGCTACTATTTCAGTTTTCGGTCAACCTAAAAGACTATATAGAGAAACCTTGATGAAATATTTAGTCAGTAGTCAGGAGAAGCCTGAAAACTTCCCTGTCTACTCAGTCCATTCTGATATGGACTCATTCATCCTTTATAATGCTGAATTTGACCTTCCTACTGAATTAGAAGCACCAGAAACAGAAACTGCAAATAAATCTACAGTTCAAATCAAGGAAATTTCTGAAAACAAAGAAACATCAGATATTCAAGAAATACCAGAAAAAAACTGAAAAACCAGATCTCCCTGTTAAGAAAATTGTTAAAACAGTCGATGAAGACTATGAACATGAAATTCTTTGGCATTTAGAATTTGATGGTTCAGTAAATAAGTTAGGAGCAGGAGCTGGAATTTGGATACACAACATTGAAAATGATCATGCTGAAGGCCATGCTTATAGATTGAACTTTAGATGCACTAATAATATGGCAGAGTATGAGGCTCTTTTGCTAGGGCTTAAACATGTCAAAAAATTAGGAGCAATTAGAGTATCAATCATAGGAGACTCTGAGTTAATTATTCAACAGATCAATGGTGAATGTTCGACAAAAGACCCCAGGTTGAGAGAATACAGAGAAACAATTGTGGAAATTCTCAATACTTTTCTACAGGCTCACTTGCCAAAATTCCTAGAAAACAAAATTTGCATGCTCATAGTCTTGCAATGTTCGCTAGCACTTGTAAATTACCTTTTGGACCTAATCATCAGTTCACATCTGAGATTAGACATAGACCTGCTATACCGGATAATCTTATGAATTGGCAAGTGTTTGTAAATAATAATCAGATAAATAATTTTTTGACCTTAGAAAATGAATTCTCTAACAGTAGTATAGATGAAGACACAACAATCAATGAATCTGATCAAATAGATGAACAAGAAACAGATATTTCAGAAGAGACTGCAATTCACATGCTTCACCCAACTAAATTCACCAAAAAAGATATGCAGGATCTGAAACAAATGGAAGTCGATGAGATTATAGAAGATGAATCTGAAATTATTAATCTGAAAGATAATCATTTACCTAAAGGATTAACTCCTTTGGAAGATCTTTTTGACTCTAATGACATTCCACTCAAACCCAAAATGGAACCGTTAAAAGCTGATATTGAAGAATACAATTTGGGAACTGAAGGAAATCCTAAGATGGTTAAGTTATCTAAATCTCTGCCAGCGGATCAAAAAGTTAAATATGTTGAACTTTTAAAAGAATTCCAAGATGTTTTTGCCTGGAGTTATGAAGATCTGAAATCATATGATACATTTAAACAGAAACTTAGAAGAATCAACCCTATGCTACTACCTTCAATTGAGAAAGAAATTAAAAGAATGTATGAAGCAGGAATAATTTCTCCTATTAGGTTTTCTGAATGGGTTTCTAATTTGGTACCAACAAGGAAGAAAACAGGAGAGATTAGACTATGTGTTGATTTGAGAAATTTAAACAAAGTTTCTTTAAAAGATAACTATCCTTTGCCTAAAATGGACCATATCTTACAAAGGGTAGTAGGTTCTTCAAGGATTTCTCTTCTGGATGGATTCTCAGGATACAACCAGATTCTGGTTCATCCTGATGATCAAGACAAAACAGCTTTTACAACACCATGGGGTACATTCAAATACGTTAAGATGCCTTTTGGACTCAAAAATGCAGGAGCGACCTTCCAAAGAGCAATGGACATTGCCTTTGCCAAAGAAATTCATGATTTTCTAGTCATATATCTGGATGATTTGACTGTTTTTTCCAAGACTGATCAACAACATTTAGACCATCTAAGACAGGTGTTCATAAAATGCAGAAAATATGGTATTTCTTTAAATCCTAAAAAGTCATTGTTTGGTCTTGAAGAAGGTAAACTCCTAGGTCATATCATTTCAAAAGATGGCATTAGAATTGATCCTGAAATAATACAAGCCATTTTGCAGATACCTCATCCCAGGAATATTAAAGAACTTCAAGCATTCATAGGTAAGATCAATTTTTTGAGAAGATTCATTTCTAGTTTAGCTGAATTACTTAGACTGCTTACTAACATGTTAAGAAAGGATTCGAGTATTAAGTGGACAGTAGAAGCCAAGCAATCATTTGAAGAAATCAAAATGGCTTTGACCAGAACACCAGTTCTTACCAGTCCAAAATTTGATAGAGATTTCATAATTTTTTCATTTGCTTCTGAACATATAGTTGCAGCTGTTTTATTACAAAAGGATGATCAAGGATGTGAAAAACCTATAGCCTTTTTTAGTAAAGCACTTAGAGATGCATCATTAAAATACAACATCATGGAGAAACAAGCTTTTGCACTTGTGAAAGAAATTAAAGATTTCAAAATTTATATATTGTATTCTCATGTGATAGCTTATGTACCTAATGTTGTCGTTAAAGACATCTTAACTCAAGATGGAATTGAAGGCAAAAGAGGTAAATGGATAGCTACCATATTAGAATATGATATTGAAATAAGACCTACAAAACTCATAAAAGGACAAGGTTTGGCTCAACTCATGACTGAAACAAATTGCCAAGCCCTGAATATTAATGAACTGGATGACGAACAGGAGATGGCGACTCCACAAATCAGTCAGGCCTTTTTAGACTCACCTTGGTAAGCTGATATCATTTATGTTTTGCTAAACCTGCAAGCTCCTCCAGGGTTATCCAAAACGAAACAAAGGTTTTTGAAAATGACATCTTTAAAGTATTGTATTTTAGATAATGTTCTCTTTTGGAAGAATCATGATGGAATTCTATTAAATTGTTTATTAAAAGATGAAGCTGACAAGGTTCTCAATGAATTCCATGCAGGAGATTGTGGTGGACACCTCTACTGGAAGTCAACTGCAGATAAGATCTTAAGGGCTAGTTTTTATTGGCCAACCTTGTTTTCAGATGTAAAGAAATTTGTAACTGCTTGCCATAAGTGTCAGATCTTTGAAGGCAAGAGAAAATTATTACCTTTACCATTGAAACCAATTTCCACCGAGAAACCCTTTCAACAATGGGGCCTGGATTTTATTGGAGAAATCCATCCTCCTTCTTCTGGCCAACACAGATGGATCCTCACTGTCACAGATTACTTTACTAAATGGATTGGAGCAATCCCATCTAGACAAGCCAATGGTTCTGTAATCATAGGATTCTTAGAAACCAATATACTATCAAGATTTGGCTGTCCTGAGAAAATTATAACTGATAATGCTGCTGCTTTCAAGTCTAAGAAAATGATTAGTTTCTACAATAAATACCACATCACTTTAGGCCATTCCACAGCCTATTATCCTCAGGGTAATGGACCGACCGAGTCTTCCAATAAAAGTCTCATTAATATCATTAAAAAATTATTGGAAGAAAATAAGAAGAATTGGCATAAGAAACTTACCAATGCATTGTGGGCAGACAGACTTACTACCAAAAAATCAATTGGGACCAGTCCATATGAATTAGTTTATGGTATTGAGGCTATATTTCCATCATATTTAGGAGTTCCTGTAATGAAGTTACTTCAGGAGGCTCAAGTAGAACCAAATGATATTCAGAGAAGAATAAATCAAACAATTCACTTGCAGCAGACCAAAGAAGAAGTGTATCAACGATCCCAAGTTTTGCAGGAAAAATTAAAAAAGATGTTTGACAAAAGGACCAAAGCAGAAGATTTTCAACTGGAAGACAAAGTTTTAAGATGGGATTCTAGAAGGGAAGATAAAGGAAAACATGGGAAATTTGATTTCTTATGGAAAGGACCTTACATCATTCATGCTTTACAGGGAAATAACACATATTTTTTGAAGAATTTGGATGGTTCAGAAGCTGAGGAAGGACCAGTCAATGGTTGAATGTTAAAACACTACTTTGATCCTATTTACTAGGATGTTCTGATTTTTTTTAACATGTACATAATATATCCTTTGTAATGCATCAGTTTGGAGTGGATAGTGACCTACTGGAGTTGAAGCCCGAAGAGAAGGCCCTAAGCTCCAGAGATTTTACTATCATACATAAAATAAAGCAACAAAAGAGAAGAAGATTCCATGGTTCAGATTAAGACATTTTGAGGCATCTGACCTGTTGTTCTTGACTTTTCACTAGGAAAAGCCATCCCCAAGTGGAGCCAGTGTTAGTCTCCTATACCAATAGGAGTCATATTTCATGATTGTCTTGATAAATTATGTAATATGTTCAAACCTTTTTCTTGTTGCAAAGGTGTTCCATATTCTCGAAAAAAATCAAAAAATCAAAAAATTTAAAAAATGTAAAGAAGGTATACCCTAAAAGAAAAATCAAAGGGTGAAAAGAATAAAATGGTCAAAAAAGTGAAAGAAATGAACCCCAAACAAAAATAGACCAGGAAAGTGTGCAAGTCTAAATGCCACTACTATTTCATTTTCTGTAATAAGCAATTGTGTGCAGCTTGTTAAACTTTTGCCACAATTTATGAAGAGTCAAACTATTTAAACTTGACTCATTCATTTTTCAATTTCATGTTGTAGAATAGAGAATAAATATCTGGCCAAACAGTTTAATCTTGGCAGATAAGTAGATAGGTAGAGTTAATAAAAGGTGCTCAACAGTTTAATCTGAGCCCTTGGATGTAATAAGGTTAGAACTAGATAGATTTTCATATGTAAAAGAAAAAGTGTGATAAGGGTTTGCCAATCTAAGTGCACCCTAATAAAGAAGAAAAAATGGTAGAGTAAATTAGGTAGGGTAGGTAGATGATGTTGCAGAATTTCATGTGATGATCAATGGCTTTAGATGTGTTAAATCTTTTATTTTCATCACAAAGTACAAAGGCAGACACTCCACTGGAAGAAATTAAAGCAAAGCAAAGTCAAAATCATTAACTTCCCCTCTCATTTTTCCCTAACAGATTTCACTAATTTCCCCTAAGTACTAGGCATTTAAAGATTAGAGGGGCTCAAGGCATTTCTTTGACTTTTGGAGGGACCGGACCCTCGGCCCAATAATTGGAAAAGCCTAAGTACTTAAAATCATTTATCATAACATTCATTCACCTCTAAAAAATCTTTTCCTAAGTAAAATCTCATTTTACTTAGGAATAATCATGAGATATTTCATAAAAAACCCTCAAAATCACATTTTATCCTAAGTTTAAGTGATGAAGTGATTATAATACAATTTTTTTCTAAAAACTTCACTTTCTTAGTTATATTAATGTATTTTGAAGTTTACCTTGTCCCCTTGTCATATTAACATTGATTTTATTTATTAACTCCTTATAGAAATGACCTTCTCCTATTATATATAATTCCTTTTATATAATATCCCAAAAACCCATGTATTATGATTTTAACCAAAGTATTTATTCCTCACTCGTTCAAATAAAAAACCCACTTTATACCCCCTTTGGTTAAAATATATCATTATATGTTAATCCCTCCCCCTATGGTAATTGGATTAATCTAATTCAATTATCATATAATAAAAATATGAAAAAACTTTAAAACATATAATATATGTGTTTTAAACAAAAATAAATCCGAAGTTTAATTCAAACCAAACTTCTAAATAACCCATTTCTATGTATATTTTCCCCTCGCCCGATCACGTTTCCGCTTTTTAAACAAAGGAATTAATTAATCCTCACGATTAATTAAGAACCTAACTCCGCCAATCAAAACGCTCCCGCTGTGATTAATCAATAATAAAACGTGTCGGGCCCGCGCCATTAAAACCCTGTCATCTCCCTGTCCCGTCAACCGTTCGATCGACTCGTTCAAGATTAACGGCTGTTGATAATTCCGTTGGCCATCCCCGATCCGAACAATAATGCGCGAAATGACGGTGGTTTTCAAATAGTACCATGGCCACGTGTCATTCGTTCTGTGGAATCACTGCCCATCCGCTCAATACTGCCTTTCCTCAAAAGCGGTGCGGAATAAACCGCTTACCACCTCCCCCCCGTGACTCATCTGTCGTACATACTAATGTCATTTATTAAAATAATAAAAAAATTTCCACCCTTTTGACTTTGCGAATAAAACAATTCTCCCCGCTTCTTTTTCATTGTTCTGTGAACAACCACGTCCCATACAAAGAATTTCAAAAAATCAATTGTCAAGCACCCTTAATTATACTTTGTTGAGGACTATTGCATACCAGTAATCCAAAGTTCGTCCGCCTCAACCAGTACCTGTCCAAATTACTGTACATTGCCAAAAACAGGTATTTACCCTAATTTCCACTGAACTCCGTTAGAATCTTGGTTTTTGTTTAAATAACTCTATACAGAAAACTCAAACAGGATTCTAAATTGGTCTCCCTGAGTTCCCAAAACCGCAATTGAATCCCCAAAACCTGAGATTGTGCCCATTTCTTCAAAAACCCTGCAATTCATTTCTGAATCCACAAGAACAAGAAATGGAGATTCCCTTGGCTTTAAATGTCACCCCATTGAACACCCCTCATAGAGACTTGGATTATTTATCATTAGTCTACATATATTTCCAAATTAAAGACCTGGTTTTTAGTGATAGAACTCTTCGAATTTTTTGTCGCTGCAGAGACAATTATTTGAATGACTTAGATATGATTGGGTTATGGGAATCTAATATTCCCAGGTACCTCTTTCCCTCTGTCCATATTTTCCCTGAGATAATCCATTACTGTCATGCAAACTATGATCCCACTCAAAGAGCAGTCTTATCTCCAAGTCAAAATGTCCTTTTTCCCATTACTTCTAAGTCTATCAATGAGATGCTACATTTTCAACCTGATCAAGCCCTCACTCCCCTGTCCATGGGATAATTACTTGATAAATCCACCAAACTATCCCATGAAGAATTAAGCCACATCTGTCAGACCTTTATGTTTCCTGATCATCAGCCTAAAGGCCCTCCCCCTTATGGGTATGCTTTTTTCACTGAGGAGGGCAGACTTGTTTTGGACATGATATCCTTTATAATGGGCTTTAATACTAGTGAATATGTTGACCATTTAATTCTAGTATTATTGTCTATTTTTACCCCTGGACAGCCTCCTGCTGTCAAGTATGACTTTGCATCCTACATTGCAGAAAAAATTCATGATCAATTCATGAGATTAGAGAATGAGAAAGTGTTCAAGTATTCTTCTATCATTTACCATCTCATGCTCTATTACCAGTCAGAAAATTTCCCTTTTTATATCAAAAATATTGATGCCAAAGGGAATCCTAGGTCTGTTATCTTTTGGTCAGCCATCACTCATAGTTCTCGAGATTCTCCCTATTCCTATAATGAGCTCATTGATCTTTTTATACACCCTGCAGCCACCTTGTTGACAGGAGTTTCTCCTCCAAGGCTCAGTAATTAAATCAAGAAAACTGTACAGCTCTCAAAACAATACAAATTTGGTGATTGGTACTTATACTAAAATCACACAGAAGTCAGAATATATGGATGTGAATTATGTCCATTCAAATTGCCAAAATATGTCCCCATGAGACTCTTTGCATTAGATTATTTCAGGCAAATGAACAACTCTGATATAATTCATTTTTTTAATGCAAAGAAGAAGGCTCAACTCCAGATCAAAATTCAATTAGGTCCCTTTATCTGTAACTCTAGGGATGCAGGGGAAGAATCTGAAAAGATATTAGAATACCGTTTCAAATTACAAAAGAGTTTCTATTGGGTACCTTATGACGCATTCATCTTCATTTGTGATAAAAGAATGAAAAATAAATCAGCACCATACATGCATCAAAGAATCCCAGAGATTGAAAAATATGCTAATACAGATGAATGGATAGAAGGAACATTGATAGAGAAGGATAGTGAGCAGGTCAATGTAGACAATGTTATGAAAAATCTTGAAAAGATGCTTGACCTAGACTCTTTTGCAGAGGTACCAAGATCAGAGGTTGGTCCTTCCTCAGCTGGAATTTTTCAGCAGAAGTTACAAGAAAACATTGCAGTATCATCTAAGGGAAAAGAGAAAGAGGTTGATATACAAGTTAAAGAAACATTCACTATGACAGAACAACCTCAAACTTCCAAGGGACGGGATCAAGTATAGGTTTCTTCTGTTCAAACCAATCCAGTAGAAATGTCAATTTTTCAGACTCCATTAAATGTAGAAAAGGGAAAAAAGAGAGATGCTGAAGCTGCTACCCCTCTCACTGCATCTTCACAAAAGCCTCAGGCCAAGAGATAGAAATTGAATACTCCTCCAGAAGTAGAATCTATTGATGAAATCCTTGATAGTCAAGGACAAGAACAATTGGGCAGTTAAAAAACAGGTACAGTCAGTGGAGCATCCACTACCTCACAAAGGAAAGAGCTACAAAAGCAACCGAGTGTTGAAATATCTTCTTTCAAAACACCAGTTAAAGATGCAGGAGATATAAAGAAGACATTTATCAATATAAAAGCCAGGAACGATCCTTTAAGAATCCAAGTTTATAATCAATATTTGAAGATGGCCCCTAAGAATCAAGAAAGATTGATGTCATCTTATGACATTCAGCAAGGCAAAATGATAATGAGTCACTTCAAACCCAAAGTACAGCAACATCAAACAGGTGCAGATTATATCAGAACAAATTTTGAAGTCTTAGCAAAGGATATTCATCCTTTAGATCAGATTGAGTTACATAAGAAGACTGGTGAAATGATCTATTCTACTTTGACTAATAAGGCAATGGCAGCTCACAGGTTATAGGACTCTTTGGAGAACACTAGTACACAATTGCAGCTTGAAAAGGCTTCTTCTCAAGCCAAAGACAACAGGATAAAAACATTGGAGGAAATAATTATTGGATTAGGTCACAATCCAAAGGATTTCAAAGGTATAGAAGCTCTAATCAAGAGAAAAGATGATGACATTGCAGCTTTGAGAAAGCAGTTGAAATTGCCAGCTTCAAGACATCCTCAAACTAAAGAAGTAATAAAGAAGAATTCTGAAGAATAAATGATGGACTTGCTTTTGAGGCTGAATGAGAAACTGACTGAAACAGAAAAAGAGCTTGAACAAGCATTAAAAGACAAGCAGTCCAGTGTTCCAGTATCTACAGCAGAGGTTATCATAGGTACAACAAGTCAGCCAACAAATCAGCCAACAGGTCAACCAACAGAGCCATCACAAGTAAATACTTCTGATTTAAATTCTGAAGAATTAGTAAAGCAAATGAATGACTTGAAACTGCAAGTAACAGAACTTCAATTCACAAAGTTACAGCTTATTAATTTGGAACAGAAATATGATATTTCAAAAATGACTGTTGCTAACAAAACAAGAGAAGTCAAAAATTTGGAAAAATTGGTTAAAGCTTTGGAAAAGGATCTCACATTGGAGAAACCTTTAAGAGAAATAAATGACATTCTTTGGGATAATATTATCCAGTCAATAAAATATATCTGGTCTTCAATTCAGATAATATACGAGCAGAATGATTTGGTCAAAGTAGCTCTGGATGAAGTTGAAAATACACAAGAAGAATTAGGAAATAGGCCTGAGGAAGCCAATCAAACCTTTAAGAGAAATAAATGACATTCTTTGGGATAATATTATCCAGTCAATAAAATATATCTGGTCTTCAATTCAGATAATATACGAGCAGAATGATTTGGTCAAAGTAGCTCTGGATGAAGTTGAAAATACACAAGAAGAATTAGGAAATAGGCCTGAGGAAGCCAATCAGCTCATACAATTTCTAAACACTCAAACCAGACAGCAACTTGCAGATCAGGGTATTCAGGACAGAACTAGAACAATCTTAGAGATAAAAAGAGTTTTTACTAAAAGAACTCTTATGCAAAATTTAGAACGAAGGTGCTTTGACATGCAAGGAGAAATCATTGCTTTCAGACAAAGGTTTGATGTTTTATTGAATAAAGGGTTGCCCAGCCCTATGATTTCAGAAGATAAAATAATGGACCTGGAAAGTTATGTTGAGAAATTGGACAAACATGCTCACAATCAAGCTAGTTCCTCAACCATTTCATCAGAAGCAACATTACCTGCAGGAAGGAATCTTCATGACAGATTAGAGAATTTGTTTTATCTTGAACATGAAGTAAAACATTTGTTTCCAAATCAGCCTAATTTCTTCAGATATACCGAGGATGATGAAACATTAAGGAAGCTTCAACGGACCAGAATAGGAGAAGATAAATGGTGGGAAGATCTGTTGGAACTTTTGTAAAATTTATCCTTATATGAAATTTTGCCTATTTACTACAGTATAAGGGATAAAGGGATAAACAAAGGTCAAAGAGTTGTTGGCATGTGTTGTCCTTGATGGCAACCTATCTGATGAAGTTGTACTTGATGAACTTGTTAATGATGTAAATATGATGTATCTATAATCAGTACAGAAGTTGCAGAAGAAAGAATGTTAAACAAGATATGTCACAAAGAATACGCAGGTTTGTTTAGGGGAAGTCGTGTATGCAGGCGGAAAAGATCGTGCTTAGTCGCGTATGCCTGATTGCGCTCTAAATTTATAAAACCAGGGGATCTTACCATGGTATTGGCCCATTGTATTGAGTGCTTGATTATCAATTTGATCCCGTCCAGGAATACCATTGGTGTGGTGTGGTTTTGGCTCATGGTATTGTTAAAGGCTAAATCTATATAAGGAGAAGAAGATCATCGTGCAAGAGGAGCAGGTCTGGGCTTTGATGAATACTTCACTCTGAAGTTTATCCGTATGGTTGAACTCTGTTCTGAATTGATAGATCTGAATCTATGATGCACTTATAAATATGATGAAGGGTCAAAATCTCTAGATCTGAAATGATGAATCTCTAGGATGATCTAAAAGAAATAATGAAGACTTGGCGCAAACCTGTTGAAGAAATTGAAGAAATCTGGGTAAGCTCATAGATCTGTTCTGTTCTGCAAATTTTATTTTGTAGATCTATACACAGTTTCAGTTTGAGAAAAGCGCGTGTATACGCGGATCTGTTTAAACAAAGGCGCGTATGGGAAGTTAGAAGTATTTTGAAAAATGCACAGAGGTATACGTGGGTTCATTTAGTGAAAAGCGCGTGTATACGCGGATCTGTTTAACAAAAGGCGCGTATGATATCTGAAATTATAATTGCTCATGGTTGAATTTGATTCTGCATATCTATTCTGAAGTCTGGGTTATCTCTAATATTCTGTTTACAGTGGTTTCACCGTTCTGTTGAAAGCAATGGACAAATTATGATTGTTGGTAAGTGAAGGGTTGTGTTGAAGCTGTTTGATCTAGTTTGAAAATTGATTAAACGTGGTCTGCAGTGGATCTGAGGGTTGAAGCCTTCACTTTGAAAGTAGAAGCTTTCTGTCAGTAGAGGCTGGTGCTAAAATCAGGGGGTAGGAGCTCCCTTCCAGGTGAGGCTGGTAAACGAGAGCAGGGGGTTATTGCTCCCTTCCAGGAGAGGCTAGTAAACGAGAGAAGGTTGTAGCCTTCTGCAGGTGGGTGCCTGAGTGCTGGTATGAGTCTGCGCCAGTACATGTTGTAAGAATTTTTCTTAATAATAAAGATTGAAGACTGAGACGACGGCAGCGGTGGTTTTCTCCCGAATTGGGTTTCCACCTAAAAATCCTGGTGTTCATGTGTGTTGCTTATGTGTGATGATTATTCTGTTCTTTCTACATCTGTTTACTGTTTTCTAAAACATATGATGAATGAGTAATGCAATGATCTAAGTCAAGAACTAAATGCATAATTAGATCACTAGATATACGTGAGTTCTATAAAGAAAATCCGTGTATATACGCTAGTTGGATGAAGGAAAGTAGCGTATGGGTTTTTAAGAAAGAAATAACAAAGTTTTATTGTCTGCACTAAATACTGATTCACCCCCCCTCTCAGTATTTTTCCCAACAATTGGTTTCAGAGCAGGTCCTTTTGAAAAAGCTTAGCCACTAGAAGGAAGATCAAGCAAGATAAGCAAGATGAGCAATCAAGATGGAACAACATCTATCAAGCCTCCACTCTTTAACAGAAGCAATTTAATCTTCTGGAAAATAAGGATGAGATCCTATCTTCAGTCTATGGGAGCAGATATATGGGCCATTGTTGAACAAGGATATCAATATCCAGCCGCAGTACCAACAGATCCGACGGAAAAGAAGAATTATGAAACAAATGCAAAGGCGGTCAATGCACTATTGGGAAGTCTAACTGAATCAGAATTTGTCAAGGTTATGCAGCTAAATACAACAAAGGAAATATGGGACAAAATCATCCTAAGTTATGAAGGTGATGCAAAGGTAAAAAGTGCAAAACTCCAAACTCTCAGAATTGAATATGAAAATTTGAAGATGCATAATGATGAGAGTATTGCTAGTTTCTTTTTACGTCTTGATGATATTGTAAATCGTATGAGAAACCTGGGAGAAACAATAGCAGAATCTACTTTGGTTGAGAAAATCTTAAGATCACTAACGGCAAAATTTGAGTCAAAAGTTTCTGCTCTTGAAGAAAAACAGGATCTTCAAAATCTTACTGTCGTACAACTCCATGGCATACTAACTTCTTATGAAATGAGAAGAGGAGGACCATCTGAATTCAAAGAAGCCATCTTTAGAGCTTCTACAAAAGGGAAGGAAGTACAAGAAGCAGAAGGATCAGGATATATCTCAGAAGAAGATGAGGTAAATTTTGTAAAGAAACTTCAACTTGGCACAGGATGGTTCAGAGGTAAGCTTCCTTTCAAATGTTTTGATTATGGAAGAGTTGGTCATTATGCCGCTAACTTTCCTTATAAAGAAACATCTGCAAAAGGGAAGGAAGTAGCAAGAAGGAATAAGCACCGGTCTAGCACTAGGAAAAGTTACTACACTCATGAAGACAATGATGGGTTCTCTGATAGTGAGGAAGAATGTGAACAAGATCTTAGACTTCTCATGGCATTTGAATCTAAAGATGAAAAGGATACTTTTGTGGATGCTCTAGAGGACAATGATTTTCTTGAAGAAAACAATCAACTCAAAATCCGCTTAGAAGAATGTAAAATTCTCTTAGAAGAAAGGAAAATCACCATAGAGACTCTGAAAAAGCAGAATGAAGAAGCGAAGATACACAATGAGAATTTAGAATGTGAAGTAGTAAGTCTAAGAAAAGAACTTGAGAAAGAAAAGACTCTGAATCTTAGATTTGCTAAAGGATCTGAAACCTTAGATGAGATTATCAAGGTACAACGTTCTCCTCTTATAAAGACAGGTCTTGGATACACCGGAGAATCTTCTCAGGCTTCAGCACCAAATTATCTAAAAGCAGCTACAACTGGATTACAACATTCTGCCTCTCAGCAAGGGAATAAAGAATCCTTACAGGTAAAGCATGATCGTCTCAATTCAAAGGACACTAACCGGAATATCTCTCAAAGAAACATCAATCAACAGGTAAATTCAAGTAGAAGATTTTATGATCGCAGAAATTTCTTCTTCAATGGACAGTGTTTCTCATGTCACAATTTTGGTCATAAAGCTGCTCAATGTGTTGCATATAAAACCATCATGACAAGAGAAGCAAGAAAGAAAAGGATTGATATTGGAACAAAGAAGAATACATATAACAACTTTTCTCCTCTTGAAAATGAAGTTGAATGTGCTTATTGCAATAACTTTGGTCATGAAGAATCTGAATGCAGGAACAAAGTTCAGCCAAAACAGCATTTTCCTTCAAGTTTCAAAGTATGGAAAAAGAAGGAATTACAGGTTGAAAATTGTGGGATAGCGTTATTTGCATAAGGTGAAGAAAATCAATGGTACATTGATAGTGGATGCTCAAGACACATGACAGGTGACAAAAGAAAACTTCTTGCATATAATGCTATAGAAAAAGAAAAGAAAGTTACATTTGGAAATGATACTCCTGCTGTAATTAAAGGAAAAGGGTCTGTGTTTCTAAAAGAAAAGGTGAAGGCTAATGATGTCATGTATGTGGATGGATTAAGGCATAACCTATTAAGTGTAAGTCAAATGTGTGATCAAGGAACTGAAGTTGTCTTTAGTTCAAAAGAATGTGTGGTACGTGATCTTGATACAGGTAAAACAATTATAAAAGGAAATAGAACTCCAAGCAATCTGTATGTATTGAAGAACTACAAAGAACAATGTTACTTGAGTAAATCTTCAGAAAACTGGCTATGGCATAGAAGGTTGGGGCATCTAAGCTTCTCTCAAATCAACAAATCAAGCAGACTTAATGTTGTTCGTGGTCTTCCCAATATTACTCTACCAGAGAGTATCATATGCAAATCTTGCCAATTCGGTAAGCAGACCAGAGTACAATTTAATGCCAAATAAGGATCATCAAGTAAGCCTCTTGAACTTATTCATACTGACATATGTGGACCTATGAGGAAAAATTCACCACGTGGGGAAGAATACTATATTTTATTTATTGATGATTTCTCTAGGATGTGTTGGATTGGGTTGATTAAACACAAAGATGAAGCATTTGAAAATTTTCAGATCTTCAAAGCACTGGTGGAAAATGAATTAGATTCAAAAATCAAGTGTCTTAGATCGGATCGAGGAGGAGAATATTCATCAAATGAATTCTTTGAATTTTGTGAACAACATGGCATTAAAAGACAGTTCTCTGTAGCAGGCACTCCACAACAAAATGGCGTAGCCGAAAGAATGAATAGAACAGTTCAACAAATGGCTAGAGCTATGCTTGATGATTCTGGAACACCTGACACTTTTTGGGGAGAAGCAGCACATACATCGGTAAATATTCTTAACAAGGCACATGTTCATGTAAATAGTGATAAAACGCCATATGAACTCTGGTATGGTAATCCTCCCTCTGTGAAGCATTTTAGAGTTTTTGGAAGAAAATGTTTTATCAAAAATAATGATGAAAAAATTGGTAATTTTGAACCCAGAGCAGATGAAGGAATACTTCTTGGTTACTCCTCTAGGAGTAGAGCATATAAATGTTACAATAAACGACTTCGGAAGATTGTTGAATGTATTGATGTTGTTATTAATGAGTCTCCTGCAGCCCCAAAAGAAGAAAAGCCAACAACAAATGAAGACGATGATGACATATGTCCTTCTGCATCAAAAAGCAATGATATAGACGGTGAACCCAATGAAGAACCTGAAGATGATTTATCTGAAAAGGCTCCTTCCAGATATGTTCAAAAGAATCATCCAGAATCTCAAATTTTGGGAGACAAGGCATCGGGTGTACAAACAAGAAGGACTCTTGTGGGATCCTCTAGCTCTCTGGCTTTTCTATCCACTATTGAACCACACAATGTCAATCAAGGTAGCAAAGATGAATGTTGGGTTCAAGCCATGAATGAAGAGCTTGATCAAATTGAAAAGAATCACACTTGGGAATTGGTACCAAGACCTCATAACAAAAATGTCATTGGAACTAAATGGATATTCAAAAACAAGTTAGATGAGAATGGAATGTTGTAGGCAAGCTAGACTTGTATGCAAGGTATCTTCACAAATTGACTTTGAAGAAACTTTTTGCTCTTGTGGCTAGACTTGAAGTATAAGAATGTTTCTTGCTTTTTCTTGTTTTCAACAAATCAAAGTTTATCAAATGGATGTTAAATACGCATTTCTCAATGGTGATCTAGAAGAAGAAGTTTATATAGAACAACAAGAAGGATTCATTTTGGGAAATGATAAAAATCTTCTTTGTAGACTTAAAAGGCTCTATATGGTCTCAAACAAGCTCCAAGGGCATGGTATTATCGTCTTGACAAATATCTTCATCAACAAGGATTTTCAAAGGGGTCTGCTGATAACAATTAATACACAAAAATTGAAAATGATAAACTATTGATTGTGGTGGTATATGTTGATGATATCATTTTTGGAAGTAATGAGGAATCTATGAGTCAGAAATTTGCTTCTGTCATGCAGCAAGAGTTTGAAATGTCTTTACTTGGGGAACTAACATTCTTTCTTGGCTTGCAAGTGCATCAAACTATAGATGGTATATTCTTAACACAAGCAAAATACCTTAAGCAAATTCTGAAGAAGTATGGCATGGAAGATTGCAAACCTGTAAGTACACCAATGATAACCGGATGTAATCTCAGTTCTCATGATGATTCTCCCACCGTGAATCAACCAGAATACAGATCTATGATAGGGAAGTCTACTTTATCTCAGCGGGACTAGACCGACTAGATCGAACATTATGCATGTTGATTGGGATTGTTGGACAATTCCAAGCTAATCCAAAAAGTCTCATCTTCAAAAACATCAAAGAATATTCAAATATCTACAAGGAACTCAAGACTTTGGAGTTGTGGTATCCAAGAATGTTGATCTTACTCTTCATGCTTATAGCGTTAAGATTAGGTGGAAATGTTGATGAACAGAAAAGCACTAGGGGTGGTGCATTTTATATGGGGCCCTGATTAGTATCCTGGTTCAACAAGAAACAAAGTTCCATTGCCTTATCTAGAGCAGAAGAAGAATATGTGGTTGTCGCATCATGTTGCACACAACTTCTTTGGATGATGTAGGCATTACAAGATATTAAAATTAAATGGTCTCCTCCCATCTCTATCCTGTGTGATAATACAAGTGCCATTAGTATCTCGAAAAATCTTGTTATGCTTTCCAAAACAAAGAAAATTCCTATCAAATATCACTTTTTATGAGAACAAGTGCTTGAGAAAAAGGTTAAATTGGAGTATGTTCCCTCCAAAGAACAAGTTGCTGATATATTTACCAAACCTCTACCCGAAGCGTTCGAATATCTCGGACAAAAATTTGAGGGTAGTTTACATATCTTGTAAATTAGATACGATTAAGAGATGAATATTAATTTGGATCGTGAGTTTCTGAAGACGATCGCGTATATAGCGAGTTCATACACGAAAGCGTAGTATGGTTAGTTCTTGACAAATTTTGATTGGGGTGGTATTCTTCATCATAGGCTGCGTCTTGTATGGTATCTACGGTGGTATTTAGAGCTCTTATATTTTTGTTTCATTCTCTGATATTGGGTGAAGATGCCTTGATGATTGGCTGTTGAAAGTGTTCAGGTTGCTCAAGCTAAGGAGGAGTTTTGGTCATATGGAAAGGATGCACAGTTGAAAGTGGTCAGGTTTCTCAAGCTAAGGAGGAGTTTTGGTCATATGGAAAGGATGCACAGTTTCAGGGGGAGAATTAGCCTGGCTGCGAATAATGCATTGTTGGAATTATGATGGTTCTGAAACTTGATCTCTCTCTTAAGGTATTTCTGGTTTTAATTGTGAAAAATTCTACTTGTAATTTGATGAAAAGGTCATGTTGAGACCCATGATGTAAATTGTAATATTCAGTCATGCAAGGAATTGTTCAAATGTGTAAATCCACTTGGTTGGATCTTTGATGTAAGTATGAGTCTTGGTGATAGGAAGGTCATAGAGTCATGTACTTCATTGAAAAATATGTTTGAAGATTCAGCATGAACTCAGGGGGAGCATGGTAACTTCAGTGCACTTCAGATCTGCAGATCTCTTATGTCTACATGAGGAGAAAAAACCTTGTGTTGGTTTTGATCCGCCCCTTGCCCTTGATGTCAAAGGGGGAGAGTGACGTGGTTGCCATCAAGTAAAGGGGGAGATTGTTGGCAATATGATGCAGAGTGTTGTCCTTGATGGCAACCCACCTGATGAAGATGATGGAATCCTACTTGACGAAGTTGTTCTATGTCTTGATGAACTTGTTAAATGATGTAAATATGATGTATATACAATGAGTACAGAAGGTAATGATGGAAGGAATGTCAGTATGAGCTAGAACATGATGAAAAGAGTATGTCTCAATGCATACGCGGATTTGTCTATACAAAGTAGCGTATGCACGCGGGAAATAACGTTCCAAGTCGCGTATGGGAAAAAGCGCTCTAAATATGCAAAACCAGGGGTAATCACCATGGTATTGACCCATTGTATTGAGTAATGATTCGTCTATGTGACCCCGCCCAGGAATACCATCGAAAGTAAAGTGGTTTTGGCTCATGGTATTGAAAAAGGGTAAACCTATATAAGGAGAAGAAAATCATTGTACATTGAGTGTGCATGAGTCTGAGCTTTGATGAATACTTCACTCTGAAGTATATTTGTATGGGTGAACTCTGTTCCTAATTGATAGATATAAATCTATGATGCTCCTATGAACATGATGAAGGCTCAAGATCTCTAGATCTAGAAATGGTGAATGTCAAGGATGATCTGAAAAGAAGTGAAGAAGACCTAGCGCAATCCTGTTGAAGAGATTGAAGAAATCTGGGTAAGTTTATAGATCTGGTCTGTACTGCAAATTTTATCTTTTATAGATCTATACGCAGGTTCGTTTCATGAAAAGCGCGTATGTGCAGTTAGGGTTTTTCCCTAGAAAATGCATTGAAGTATACGTGGGTTCGTCTTCTGAAAGGCGCGTATATACGCGGGTCTTATTAAATAAAAGCGCGTATTATTTATGATCTGATGGTTGCTGAAGGATGAATGTGTTTCTGCATATCTATTCTGAAGTCTGGGTTATATCTGATATTCTGGTTACAATGGCCTCACTGTTCTGTTTGAAGCAATGAGCAAGGTATGATTGTTGATAATTGAAGGGTTGTGTTGAAGCTGTTTGATCCAGTTTGAAAATTGATGAAACGTGGTCTGCAGTGGTGCTGAGGGTCGATGCCTTCAGTCAGGGGGTTTTAGCTCCCTTCCAGGAGAGGTTGGTAAACAAGTTCAGGGGGTCATAGCTCCCTTCCAGGAGAGGCTGGTAAACGAGAGTAGGTTGGTAGCCTTCTTGCTGTGGTTTCGCGAGTCAGCTCATTCATCAAGACATGATTGTAAGAAGTTTTCTTAATAATAAATTTTGAAGGCTGAAGCAACGACTGCGGTGGTTTTCTCCCGAATTGGGTTTCCACCTAAAAATCCCGCTGTCCATGTGTGTTGCATATGTGTGATGATTATTTTGTTCTGTCTGCACCTGTTTACTGTTTCTGAAATATCTGATGAATGAATAATGCAATGATCCGAGTTAAGATTCAAACACATAATTAGATCTCTGGACATACGCGAGTTCTGTAAAGGATATCCGCGTATATACGCTAGTTTCCTTCAGTAAAGTAGCGTATGGGTTTTTAGAAAGGAAAAAGTAAAAGTTTGATTGTCTGCACTAAATACTGATTCACCCCCCCTCTCAGTATTTTTCCCAACAAGTAGCTCAAAATAGAGTTTTGACAGCAAGATTAGTTTTGGTGGTTAATTTTGGGAAGAAGGAGAAAGGTAAACAAATACTTAAAGTTTTTCTCCATTAGAATGAAAAAGAGTATTAGGGAATTGAAAAATAGTATCATATCAGTGATTTGCTAAGTGGAGATATTCAGTTAAGGATATAGTTTGAAGACACCAGTTCACATGTTTCCATGTCATCAAACTGACATCTCCTTAATAATAGGTAGAGAAACTTCACGAAGGTAGTTAGATTATTAATGCCTTGTTGATGGCCAGCATGGTTGAAAGACAGGATTCCTTTCGAGAAATATTTGGATCACTTCTGTTTAAATGTAATAATTAGGTGTTTGAGTCATAGTAGGACTCTAACTCCTAATTCTAAAAGGTGATAGTCCTAGTTTTAAAAATCTAGTTAGTGGTTAGATTTGGTGTCAATAGTAAAGTTTGATGGTCTATCCACTTGGGAGACTGGATGTAAAGGATATATGCCTAAAATTAGTGAGGACTTCGATGTATGAAAGGTTGGAAAAGGTTATAAAAAAGACTACTTTTGTAAAGCTCTGGATGGACTGATATATACAGAAGCAGTTTAACTTTCCTAGACCTGAGATTCTTTGTATATTTCAATGAGTTTATATCTTACCTTAGAAATGTTTCCCTTTCATAGTTGTAATACTTATTACTCAGAATTCATGGTTAGTCATGCTGTGACTTCCTTTAAGTGTTGAACTATGGTCAAATGAGTTTTTTGGGTCTTATCTTTGGAAGGTTTTCTTCAATTTTTTTTAATTCTTATTACTTAGAATTCATGGTTATTCGTGCTTTGAATTCCTTTAAGTGTTTAGCTTTCATGAAACTCTTTTAATACTTTCCTTTTAAATACCTTGATGTATCATTACTGAGAATTCATATATCATATGCTCTGACTTCGTTTGAACCTCAAGTTATTGGGATTTTCCTGAATGTGTCACTCTTTCATTGAAAGATATACAAGCCTTAGTTTCTATAAGAAGAGATATTGTTATCTTTATCCTTGTCACTGACTCCATAGCCCTATGGTAGCAAGCCTCCATATTTTCAACCTGTAAACATACAAAACCAAGACACATAGAGTTAGCCATCTATCTATATCATTATTCCATATCATTAATCCTTGGGAGAGCCCTCTCAGGCTGAGGAGGCTAAGCCTTAGTCAAAAGGTTGGTTTGAAATATTTACAATGAAGTTATCTGATCAGTAGCCTATCAGGTCCGATTTTTGTGATAACATTTTGGTGCGTCTGCCGGGAGTCTAAAGATTATACTTTCTTGTGATTTTGAAGCTGAACTTCTGAAGGTAGCAGGAGCTTAGGAATCTTTTCAAGGCTGCATCTACCTTGGCGACTCCACACATCAAATAACAAATTGGAAGATGAGTCCACTGCTTGAATATTAGTAGCTTGATGAAGTTTTAGAATGAATTCCATTGCAAGAAAAAATGCCAGGTATGCTCCTATGAATTGGTCTCATATCCTTGGCTTTCCAAATCCTATGCCAAAGGTTGAGTGGTTAGAGGATCTTCCAATATTTAAAGATGAAAAGAAAGAAATTTTTTCCCTTCATTTGGTTAGATTCCATATGCATGTACACTTTATTAAGGTTCAGTTCCCTAAATATTGTCTCATGAAGATGTTTATGGCCACTTTAGAAGGAAAAGCATGGTCTTGGTATGAAATCTTGCAAAATGGTTCATTATATTCTCTTGCTGATTTCCATGTTGCATTTTATGAGATGTATAAAGACTGTCATCCATCTTTGTTGCTGGTTAAAGACTATTGTAAGCATTCTGTGAGTTTTATTAGATATTTGGAGAATTTTTATGAAGATGATGTGTTCATGGATGAAGAAATTTTAGAGGCCCTTCATGACAATACCTTTCATCACCAAGAATAACACCAAGAAGAAAGGATAACATCTATTTTAGATAAAGATGAAACCCAATGAGAGTATATTTATGAAAATTGTGATACATCCTCTGAGTTCGATGAAAATTTGTAGCAGACTTGTCAGTATTTTGATCATCAGGAGTATGTGAATCATTGCAAACAACAAGAGGAAATGCTGGAAGATGGTTTCTGTAACCATCAGGGTAAGGAAAGGTTTTATTTTTTATGTCATTCCTTGAATCAACTTACATCAAATAATGATCATATTAATCAGCAAGAATACATTGTCTTTGAGATTCAATTGGAATAGCAGTTGGATAGCATACAAATGAAATCTTGTGTGGCTGAACAAAACATATATGAGCTGTCCAAAGTTACTGAATGTTATGAGTATCATAAAAAATATCATGTCTTCTTTGACCCTATAGCTAAATACATGGAAGATTTTTTCAGTTTATTTTTCCAGTTTCATTTTCATTATGAAGATCAGATACATTCTAAGTTACCTTGGTCATCACAGTATCATGTCTACTTTGGGTTCAAATGCAGTCAAGAGGTCCAAATGTCAGATAAGATAAATGGTTGGCTTCATTGGAAGTTTCATGTTGATTGAGTTAAAGTGGAGAGTTGTAGCTAATAGGGTAGGTAGGAGTGTGTGAATAAGCTCAAAAGTGAATGAGCATATTTTCAGTAGGTACAAAGTTGGTTCCTCTGTAGTGATCATCAAGCTTGAGCCCGAGGTGAAGGCCATTAGAGCTTGAGGAGAAGCTTGGAAAAATTTCAGAGTTTTATTCTAAAGGATGGCTAGCAGCACTGGAGCTACTGGTTCTTAGTGCACCATAGGGGCACACTATCCCAAGTGGAGCCACTGTTATCACCCAAAAATTTTCAAAATTTTACTTGAAATGTGTCAAGTTGGTCTTTAGGTTAGTTAGGTTGTAAAACATCATGAAATGATAATTTTTATGATGAACATAGGTTTTAAGTTATTAGAGATGATCTCGAGTCATATCAAAAGAGCAGATCTTGAGTAGATACCTTAAAGTAACTTAAAGTCTTAAATCTAGCCATTTGTCAGAAATGATCTGATTCCGCAGCAAATTTAGTACAAAATTAACAGAATCCGCTGCGGAAACACCTAGTAGTTCCGTAGCAAAACTGGCACTTGTCAAATTAAATGTGCTACGAAAATTGTGTCAAGTCTATAACGGTTTTATCCATTATGATGAATGGTTAATATTTGAGAGTTTCAAGACATGCTGCCAGAGTAGTGTCATCATTCAAAAGTTACGCATGTTCTAACATCAACCACCATTTTTCTAAATGTCATCTCATTCCACTTTTCAAAATTATCCCTCATTCCTCTCACTCTGTTTTCCGCTTTCGTAATCTACTACCGAAGCAGCTTTCTGTCAGTTACATCTCCAGCAGAAACCCTTTTGCTATGCTAGTCTCCTTCAACCATAACAACTTGCTGTCATCAAAGGTTTTTTCCTAAACAGGTGTATAGACACAAAGAAGGCCACCGCTGCATAAGCAAGAAGAAATGGCTACACCAAAGAAATTTTATAAAGGAGGTCTGTTGTTTAGGTATGAACCTACAAGTCCGAGTTTAGTTATGGAAAATCCATATTTCGTTGAGATTTTTACAAAATCAGGCTGCATTAAGTTCTGTCAAAGGTTGTAAGGTCATCACCAACAGGTATCACAAGACTTTGTACTCAATTTCAAAGGCACATATACAAATGTCGGTTGTCTTCATATTCCAATTTCACCTGATAGAATTTCTAAAGCAACAGGTATCTCGAGGACTGGAGAAGAATGGTTTAAAGCTACCATGTTTAATTTGAAAATTTGTGATGATTACCTAAAACCTGAACATGTAGGGATTAAAATGACTGAAGGGATTCCCAGAACTTGCCTTAGAGATGAATATTCTAAATTATTAACATTCATACAGAAATACTTTACATGTGAAGATCGTTTCCAAAATATTTACATGTATCATTTCAAACTATTGCTTCATTTTACAGGGAAGAAGTTGATAGATATTCCATTTTAGCTTTTTAGAAGTCTCGGGAAAATGGCAGACAAGGTGCAAGTGAGACCTGAAAGAAATAAAACTTCCATTTTTTACCATGGAATGATGAAATTGCTAGTTCTGGAGGAATTAAGTAAATTAAAAAGAGACTGAGCATCGTTCTTATTCATGAATGGGTATGAATTAGATGTTTTATCTCCAAGGAAATCCTCTAAACTCAAAGTTTCTTCTTCTAAGAAAGAGCTGAGTGCCACTACAGAGTTAGAAGGAAATCAACAAGAAGGTTTAAATTTTGCAGATAAAGATGTGGTAGAGGAAGCTAATTTCATCCACGATACATCATCACCTCCAGTAACTAGCAAGAAAACTAAAAAGCATGTTACAGATAGCAAGACCAAACCTGCAGCAAAAAGGTCTAAAAGAAACACTAAGGAAATTGTTGGAGGTAAAGGCAGAGTTGAAGACATTCTACAAGCTATAGACATTGCAGAAACCCTTGTAGTGAAAGAAACTAAGGTTAAAATATCCAAGTTCAAAGGAAAGGGACTTATAGTCAAGAAATTAGAATTTTCTTTAGAGGATTCAGGTTTTCTTTTCAAACCTCGAAAGCCTTTCACTAGATCACAAATATCTGAAACTATCACTGTTGGTAATAATCAACAGATGGAAGATAAAAGAAAAGGAGCAGTGGCACAAGAAGTTATAGTTATATCTCCTAGTGAGATATATGTTACCAAATATAAGAAGAATCAATCTAAAATAAAGTTTCAGAGGAAATCAGAAGAAAATTCTCTTAAGGGACAAAGCAAAGACAAGGAAGAAGTAATCAAAGAGAGAAAAGAAAAAGATAAGGTCATAGAGAAAACTGAAAAGGATATTCTTGAAGAACAGTTGAAAGCTGTCAAGGATGAGTTATCCGTGACAAAAAGAGAGATGGAAAGATACAAGCAAGATAGACAAATGATAGATGAGGTGGAGAAGAAAGTGAATGACCAGGTTACTCATTTTGAGAACTCTATTGGAAAAGCCAAAAATTTGCTGAAGAGAACACAGCATTTACGCATCATGATATCACACAGAAGGAAGAGGAACTTATGGTTACAAGAAGAAAGGAGAAATCTTCAAAGACAAGTTAAAGAGTTGAAAGAAGATATCGAATTGATGAAGACAAAATCAGAGAAAAAAGACTTGGAAAGAGGAACCATGGACAAAACTATTGAAACTTCTCAGGAAGAAAATGTTGGTAAATAAGGAGGTAAAAATGGATTATGGATATTTTTTGTCTTATATTATCACAAGTTACATGCAGGTATGTTCATGGAATTTTCCAGAGCTTATATTCTAAGTTTGGTCAAATCTTTGAAATATTAGGTAATTTCGTAGCATAGACTAGGCTTAAAGCTCATTTTTTGTTGCAGAATTTCTGAAGAATCTTGTTGACTTAAAAGTACCTAAAATGAAAAAGAAGAAGAGTTTTGAAGACTGTGTTTAATTGTTTTTGACTACTTAACATCCTCAAATGAATAAAATAAAGTAGAAGATTATCACATATCATATTTTTGTTTGTGCTACTAAATAAGCTACGAAAGTAGCTCAAAACAAAGTTTTGACAACAAGATTAGTTTTGGTGGTTAATTTTGGGAAGAAGGAGAAAGGTAAAAAAATACTTAAAGTTGTTCTCCATCAGAATGACAAAAAGTATCAGGGAATTGACAAAGAGTATCAGATCAGTGATTTGCTAAGTGGAGATATTTAGTTAAGGATATAGTTTGAAGACACCAGTGCACATGTTGCCATGTCATCAAACTAACATCTCCTTAATAATAGGCAGAGAAACTTCACGAAGGTAGTTAGAGTATTAATTCCTTGTTGATGGCCAGCATGGTTGAAAGACAGGATTCCTTTCGAGAAATATTTGGATCACTTTTGTTTAAATGTAATAATTAGGTGTTTGAGTCATAGTAGGACTCTAACTCCTAATTCGAAAAGGTATCAGTCCTAGTTTTAAAAAGCTAGTTAGTGGTTAGATTTGGTGTCAATAATAAAGTTTAATGGTCTATCCACTTGGGAGATTGGATGTAAAGGTTAGATGCCTAAAAGTAGTGAGGACTTCGATGTATGAAAGGTTGGAAAAGGTTATCAAAAAAACTACTTTTGTAAAGCTCTGGATGGACTGATATATACAGAAGCAGTTTAACTTTTCTGGACCTAAGATTCTTTGTATATTTCAATGAGTTTATATCTTACCTTGGAAGTGTTTCCCTTTCATAGTTCTAATACTTATTACTCAGAATTCATGGTTATTCATGCTCTGATTTCCTTTAAGTGTTGAACTATGGTCAAATGAGTTTTTTGGGTCCTATCTTTGAAATGTTTTCTTCAATGTTTTTTAATGCTTATTACTTAGAATTCCTGGTTATTCATGCTCTAACTTCCTTTAAGTGTTTAGCTTTGATGAAACTCTTTTAATACTTTCCTTTTCAATACCTTGATGTATCATTACTCAGAATTCATATATCATATGCTTTGACTTTTTTTGAACCTCAAGTTATTGGGATTTTCCTGAATGTGTCACTCTTTCATTGAAGTATATACAAGCCTCAGTTTCTATAAGAAGAGATATTGTTATCTTTATCCTTGTCACTGACTCCATAGCCCTATGGTAGCAAGCCTCCATATTTTTAACCTGTAAACATACAAAACCAAGACACATAGAGTTAGTCATCTGTCTATATCATTATTCCATATTATTAATCCTTGAGAGAGCCCTCTCAGGCTGAGGAGGCTAAGCCTTAGTCAAAATATTCGTTTGAAATATTTACACTGAATTTATCTGATCAGCAGCCTATCAGGTCTGATTTTGGTGATAATAATGCCTTTCAAAGCCAGTCCACTAATAGTCCTCTTGAAAACCTAGTCAAATAATCTGAAAGCTAACCTTGGATGGAAGTGCACTCAGTTGATTCAACCTCTAAAACCACCAAGGCTATTGAGTTTGGCCCATCCAGATATCTAAAAATCAATTCAAACCTTTCAGATGAAGAAGAAAGGCATCTATGCCAACTTTTAAAAGAAATCCTAGATGCATTTTCTTGGGATTACAAGGACATGAAAGGGGTTCATCCTTCAGTATGAAGACATCATATTTACATAAAATAATGATGCAAGCCTGTTTGAAAACCCCAAAGAAGGATGAACCCAGCTCTGAAGGAAATAGTCAAGGAAGATATGCAAAAATGGTTGGATCCAGGTTTTATTTATCCTATATCAGACAATGAGTGGGTATCTCCTCTTTTCCTAGTCCCAAAGAAGAATGGAAAATGGTGAATTTGTGTTGATTATCGGGAACTTAACAATGCCACCAAGAAGGACCATTTCCCTTTGCTCTTTATAGACCAAGTCTTAGATGGCCTTGTAGGGAAGAAGTTCGTTTCCTTATTAGATGGGATCAGTGGGTACAATCAGATTCAAATCAACCCTGAAGACTAGGATAAGACTACTTTCACCTGCCCTTGGGGTACCTTCACTTACAGAGTCCTACCCTTTGGGTTGTGCAATGCCATAGCTACCTTCCAAAGAGGTGTCCTGATCATTTTCTATGAGCTATTCTGTTACTCTTTTGAAATATACATGGATGATTTCACACCATATGGGGATGACTTCCAGGAATCTCTCTCTAATTTGGGTAACACACTAAGAAGGTGCATTGAGATGCATCTCTCCCTGAGCCCATAAAAGTGTGAATTCCTGAAGAGAGCAGGATTTTTATTAGGACACTCAATCTCTAAAGTAGGAATATAGGTGGACCTGAGAAAAATCTTTATTATCAAAAGGGTACCTGCTCCTCAAAAGTAGAGAGATGTCATGAGTTTCTTAGCATTAGCTTGTTATTATAAAAGATCCATCAAAGATTTCAGTAAGATGGCTTTGCCACTATTTGGTTTGTTGGCCCAAGATTCTGAGTTTATTTGGTTTGGTCCTTGTTAAGAGGCTTTTGAGCTCATTAAGGGAAACTTGACTACTACCCCCATTGTTCGAGGTCCAAATTGGACCATGCCTTTCCACATCCATACAAATGCATCTGAAAAAGTTGTTGGGGAAACATTAGGACAATTAGAAGACAAATTACCTTATGCAATCTATTTCATCATTAATAACTTATATAAGGCAGAGCTAAATTATACTATCACTGAGAAGGAGATGTTAGCCATTTTCCATGATTTAAACAAATTTAGACATTATGTAACTAGGTATCAGACCTTTGTTCACACTGACCATATAACCATCAAATATTTAATGAACAAACCAGATGTTAATGCTAGGATAATTAGATGGTTGTTACTTTTACAACATTTTGACCTAACTATTGTTTATAAACTTGGAAAGGAGAACGTTGTTACATATTTTTTATCCAGCTAGCTCTATCTATAGGTGAATAAGGAATGGTGGATGACCTGCTATCAGATGAACATCTCATCTCTATATCAGCACTCTCACCATGGTTTTTTGACATAGTTAACTACTTGGTTGCTAGAAATTTCCCTCCTAATATCTCATTTAGGGAGAAAATCAAGATAATCAGAAAAAGTGACCCTTTCACATGGATTGGGGGAAATATTTTCAAGCTAGGCCCTGACAAAATCATTAGTAGATGTGTGAGGGAGGAAGAAATTTTTGATATTCTCTTTGCATGTCACGATAGCCCATGTGGAGGCCACTTTGTTGCACAAAAGGACCGCTTTCAAAGTTTTGCAGGCAAGATACTATTGGCCTACCCTTCACTAGGATTCCAAAAGATACACTAGCAGGTGCAACCAGTGCCGAAGGATGGGGAAAATTACACAAAGGGATGAGATTCCTTTACACCCTTAGGTGGCCCTTGACCCATTTAATAAATGGGGCATGGAATTCATTGGACCTATCAACCCACCATCTGGACAGAAAAAGTATATCATATTCTGCACTGACTACCTGACAAAGTGGGCTAAAACAAAGGCCGTGAAGGTAGCAACTAAGGAGAAAGTAGTAGAATTTCTAAGGTAGAATGTGTTTTACAAGTTTGGGTACCCCAGAGAAGTAGTCACTGATCAGGGGGAAAATTTCACTTCTCATCTCATTGAGAATCTTCTGAGGAGGCACAAGATTAAGCATAATACTTCTACTGCCTACCACCCTCAGGAGAATGGCCAAGTGGAAGTAACTAATAGATCCTTAGAGAGTATCCTCACCAAGGTTGTGAGTAGCAACATAAATATTGTGCAGACATATTAGTAGAAGCTACTTGGTCCTACAACACTATCTGGAAAACAACAACATGATTCACTCCTTATGACCTAGTATATGGAAAGAAATCTCTACTTTCATTTGAGTTTGAATTCAACACATTGAGGATGGTAGTTGAGTTAGAATTATACATTTCAAATGCTCAAAATGAGATGCTTTTGCAATTAAATGGATTGGATGAGTTTAGGATGTAAGAACTCCTCCACACAGAGGTCATTTAGCTACAAAGGTTGAAGGTCTGGCATGACAAGAACATTAGGAAAATACCTTTCAAGAAGGAGATTGGGCGCTGTTGTATGACTCAAGGTTTAAGGAATTCAAAGGCAAACTGATGAAAATATGGTTGGGGCCCTACAAAGTGGACAAATGTCATGATAATGGCATAGTTCGTATTAGAACCATAGATGAGGAAGGGATTTCCCTACTTGTCAATGGTTACAAAATCAAGGTTTACAAGAAGCCCCTATCCAGGGAAGAATTTTTAAATTCCATAAGCAGGGAGGTGTATGTCATGGGAAATTCCATATTTTCCAGTGGCTCATAAAATGAAAAAAAAAAAGTAAAAATAATAAAAAGGTATGGGTGAAAACCTCTCTAAGGCGCCCTAGGCCAACTCTGTTGGAAATACTAAGAGGGGGGGTTGGGGGGGGGGGGGGTTGAATCAGTATTCCTTTCAATCAGAGCATTAGTTAATCTTCAATTATTATTAGTGTTTGTACAATGATATCAGCAGACAAGAGGAACACAAATACACACAGTTTTTAAGGTGGAAACCCACTCCAGGACAAAAACCACCTAATGCTTTTCTAATAATTCTTTAATATTCAACTCCAATTGAAAATAAAGCTCCAACTTCCTAGAATCTAGAAAAGCGTTCTTCTCCAGCTCCCACTAGATGGACGCTCCAACGCCCGATATTCTTCAGTAATCAACTGAACGGATTCCCCAACACCCAATGAGCTACAACTCACCCTAGCACCACCCTACCACCCTATAGAAGAATAAAAGAAGAATGGACTCCCGTACCAGGGAAAATGGTCCACTTTACAATGATATAGAATGATGTAGAAGAAGAAGATATAATAGACCATAACCCCAACTTTGATACAACCACCTAATGATGATCCTAGACCTCCCAACACTGCCTCTTCAACCCTTGGCAGATAGACACTAGTACAATTTTTACAATAATGTATTTACAATGACTTAGTACAAAGATACCTTTACAATGATTGTATGCAGTGTTGCCCACTTGAAGACTTCATATGATGAACTTCTTGCTGATTTTATGCACCTTGGTTGCTGCTCTTGTCATGCTACCCTCTGCTTCACCTTTGTTTTCTTTTCTGCTGTAGAAATTCTGGTCTTTTGCAACCCTTGACAACACATGATCTAGCTTTTTCTTTCCTTCTAGGAGCTCGATATTGAATCTGGTGTATATCTATTATTTCAGATCCTCAATATATTATTTTTGGTCATATAGTAGTCCTCTGAGTCTTCTTTCCAATGCCATAGGTCTGACCCAATTTGGATTCTTCAGGAGAGAGTTATGCCAAATCTCTCACAATGCCCTAATTATGGATTGTTTCAGTAGAGAAAACTTGTACAGCGTGCCACGTGTCATTGTTTCTTCATTCGACTCTGACATTTATAGGGCACAAACTACAGTCTGTGCACTATCTTCCACTTTTTACATAATTCCAATCCGATACTTAGAGAGAGAGTTATAACGATTGTCCCAAGGTCACTTCTTTGAGATGAATTTCAAGAGCCTGCAAAAACCCTGACTTCCACATATCATATCTCCAAAAATGTTGTGCACCTTGATCTGAAATTTTTACAGCAGCTTCCTCAGGATTTCCGATTCGCCTCATAGAATTTCAGCTTCTGACCCTTCGTAGAAAAAATGTTAGAGAGAAAAATCCACGATGACCTGTTTTAGATGGCCGAATCCCTTGCCTAAGGAGGAAATGAAGATCACAATTTATAGAAATGCTTAAGTTGAGAGGGGATTCAACAAGTGAACGTGGGAGGGATTTCAGGAGCTTAAAAAATATTAATTATGACTTTTCAATGACCCATGCCCCAACCCCATGGGGTTTTACCCCACTAACTCGGGGTACAAACTTCAAACATGAATATCTCTCAAACCATGAAGAATTACATGGCATGCCATATATCAATGGAAACATATCGACAAGTAGAAACCATCAAAAACATTATTGACCCAGAATATATTAATTTGGTAGGTCAAACTTCTCATTCAATATTGGGTTAGCCCCTGGTGCTGCTTGGGTTGACATCAATGACAACCGCTGATCAACAATCTCCCCCTTTGGCATTGATGGAAACACAAGTACTCCCCCTGCGATCATGACACCTCTTCATACAACATTCTCTCCCCCTTTGACATCAATGGAAAAGGGTAACTCCCTCTGAAACACAACCATCCTGCGGACCTGTACACACTTCCACTCCCCCTGACACACAACCATCCTGCAGACCTGTAATCTACTTCCACTCCGCCTTTATATTCGAAAAAAGGAAAATCTAATGAGAACTTGGGAGAATCCCAAGCCGCGAAGATATTCAGTCTTGAGTGAATGTCTTAATATGTGATTCTTTTGGTGCTGCTTGGAATCTTGCTACTTGTCCAACTTCTTGCATAACATCTGGTTGGGAGCTTATGCTTCATCCAGAGCATATATGTCATTTGGAGCTCGACTTGATGTAGCCACAATTTCACCATACATGCCTTTCCCGATTTCAAATTTCGTAGAGTTGAATAGTATTGTGTGTCCTTGATCACACATTTGTCCAACACTGAGCAGATTGTGATTTATGTTTTCAACCAATAGAACATTCTTGTCTAGAGAATCTTTGCTTCTGAGAGTGACAATACCTGATCCTATAAAATTTGAAGATCCATCATTTCAAAAGGACACGGTTCCATCCTTATTCTCTTTCAGAGGTACAAATTTATTTCTATCTCTAGTCATATGCGTTGAGCAACCACTATCAACATACCACACATCTTTGTTCTTTTGAGCCTTGAAAGCGAGAGCACTATTATCATTCTTCTTCTTCTTCCATGTTTGTTCATTCTGTGGCTTCGAAGATTCTTCTGGAGTATTTTCAAGTCTGCAGTCTTTGGCTATGTGTTCAAAGTTTCGACATTTGTAACATTCAATATTATTTCTTAAATGTTCAAATCTATTGATGTTTCGCTGAGCCCTGGGAGGTTCATATTTGACAGATCTCCTGGAATTGTATTCGTTCCTAGGGTACGTGCGACATTCTACAACTTTATGACCAAATTTTCCACATGAATAACATTAGCCATAAAAAAATATGTTGGTACCTGGATGGAAATTTTCGTCGAGGAATTGTCTTCCAAGGCTGTTCTTGCGAATCTTGTCCAATGAAGTCTACATGCATGTCAGATCTCATAGGTTCATTGTATTTTGTTGTAGAAGGTCCTACTTCTTCTTTGTAACCGATGCTAGTTTTTTCATTGTAAGATCGTTGATTGTTGATGAGTTTTTCCGATGCCCTTGAGCTGTTGGCATAGTTTTGGATAGTTTTTCCTTTCTTCACTTCCTCATGCAGCGAGACTACTTCGGCTTCTAATTCTTTCCTTTCTTGGTTGCTTTCTTCCAAATTCTTTTGAAGTGACTCTTCAATGCATTTGTGTTCTTCAACTTCAATTTTGAGACCTTGAACTTGTTCTTCAAGAGTTTTGGAATGGATATTCTCCGCCTTGAGATCTTTTATAAGCTTGATTGCTTCCTCATAAAATTCTTCTATGGTTCATCCTTCTTCTTCCTTGTTTGATACCTCTTGTTTATTGTGCTTGGCCATAAACAATACTCTCTCATTGGCTTCTTCTTCACTGTCATTGTCTTCATCGGATGATGAGCTATCTTCTTTAGAGAGAAAGTTCCTTTGGATCCTTGCTTGTTGAATTTATTAAAGCCTTTCTTTCCTTTTGAGTTGCCATTACTTCTGTTTGGAAATTTTGCTGCAAAATTCCCAACCTCATTACAGCTAAAAAATATCAATGGAAGTTTACCTTTGAATTGTCCCTTACCAATTTTTAGTTTTCTCGTGACGTAAGCATATTCTTCATCTGAAAGACCTTCTTCATCATCTCCCTTTTCTTCACACTTGCAGGTGCATGTCTTTTCAATTGAAGGTTGTTTATCCTTATTGGTTTTCTTAGATGCAACGAACGCAGTTTCTAGATGCGAAGTACCCTCTTCTTCATCAAGTCTCATTTCATATGCTATGAGAACTCCATGTAATTCCTCTTTGCTAAGTTTGTCCAGATTTGCACTGTATTCTAAGACCAATACCTTTGGGTTGAATCTCCCTCGTAACATTCTAAGAATCTTCCGTATAATAGTCTTCTCGTCAACTGGCTCTCCCAATCCTTCCAGAGTATTGGTTATTTCATCAACGTGTTGGAAGTATGTAGCAATGTTGCAATCTTCTTTCATTCTGAGTTGCTCAAATTTTTCTCTATATATTTGAAGCTTTGCTTCTTTGACATTTGAGTCACCTGCATATATATTCTCAAGCTTGTCCCATACATTTTTGGTAGTTTTACAACCCAACACCTTATGATAAGCAAATTCAATAAGTCCACTGATAATAATATTCTTTGCTTTTGCATCATTTACCAAATTCTTCTTACCTTGTTCATCTGTAGTTGATGTAAATCCATTTTGAACAATGTCCCATACTTCGTAACCTTGCGCCAAGAGATAGACCTCCATTCTTCCTTTCCAAAGTGCATAATTATTTTCATTGAATAGATGTACACCATTCTTGGTATGCTCCATGACCTCCTTCCAACTATTAAACTGCTATTGAAGGAACCAAGCTCTGATTCCAATTGTTGGAAATACTAAGAGGGGGGGTGAATCAATATTTCTTTCAATTAGAGCATTAGTTAATCTTCAATTATTATCAGTGTTTGTACAATGATAGCAGCAAACAAGAGGAACAAAAATGCACATAGTTTTTAAGGTGGAAACCCACTCCAGGACAAAAACCACCTAATGCTTTTCTAATAATTCTTTAATATTCAACTCCAATTGAAAATAAAGCTCCAACTTCCTAGAATCTAGCAAAGCATTCTTCTCCATCTCCCACTGGATGGATGCTCCAATGCCTAAGATTCTTCAGTAGTCAACTGAACGGATGCCCCAACACCCAATGAGCTACAACTCACCTAGCACCACCCTAGAACCACCCTACCATCCTATAGAAGAATAAAAGAAGAATGGACTCCCGTACCAAGGAAAATGGTCCACTTTACAATGATATAGAATGATGTAGAAGAAGATGATATACTAGACCATAACCCCAACTTTGACACAACCACCTAATGATGATCCTAGACCTCCCAACATTGCCTCTTCAACCCTTGGTAGATAGACACTAGTACAATTTTTACAATAATGTATTTACAATGACTTAGTACAAAGATACCTTTACAATGATTGTATGCAGTGCTGCCCACTTGAAGACTTCATATGATGAACTTCTTGCTGATGTTATGCACCTTGGTTGCTGCTCTTGTCATGCTACCTCTGCTGCACCTTTCTTTTCTTTTCTGCCGTAGAAATTCTGGTCCTTTGCAACCCTTGAAAACACATGATCTAGCTTTTTCTTGCCTTCTAGGATCTCGATATTGAATCTGGTGTATCTCTGTTATTTCAGATCCTCAATATCTGATTTTTGGTCCTGTAGTAGTCCTCTGAGTCATATTTCCAATGCCATAGGTCTAACCCAATTTGGATTCTTCAAGAGAGAGTTATACCCAATTTCTCACAATGCCCTAATTATGGACTATTTCAGCAGAGCGCAGTTGTACGGAGTGCCACGTGTCATTGTTTCTTCATTTGGCTCTAAAATTGATAGAGAGAAAACCAAATACTGTGCACTATCTACCAATTTTTATGGAATTCCAATCCGATACTCAGAGAGATATTTATGAATATTTTACAAAGGTCACTTCTTTGCGATGAATTTCAGGAGCCTGCAAAAACCCTGACTTCCATAGATCATATCTCCAAAACTATTGGCCACCTTGATCTAAAAATTTTACAACATCTTCCTCAGGATTTCAGCTTCACTTCATACAAATTTCAGCTTCTGAACCTTCGTAGAAAAAAATATAGAGCAAAAAGTCCACGATGACCTGTTTCAGATAGCGAAATCCCTTACATAAGGGGGAAATGAAGATCACAATTTATATAAATGATTAAGTTGAGAGGGGCTTCAACAAGTGAACGTGGGAGGGATTTTAGGAGCTTAAAAAATATTAATTATGACTTTTCAATTACCCATGCCCCAACCTCATGGGGTTTTAGCCCACTAACTGGGGGTACAAACTTCAAACATGAATATCTCTCAAACCGTGAAGAATTACATGGCGTGCCATATATCAATGGAAACATCTCGACAAGTAGAAACCATCAAAAGCATTATTGACCTAGAATATATTAATTTTGTAGGTCAAAATTCCCATGCAATATTGGGTTAGCCCCTGGTTCTGCTTGGGTTGACATCAATGACAACCACTGATAAAAAAACTCCAGGGTTGAAAACCTCCATGAGGCAATCCTGGAGTAAAACAAAAACAAAAAAAGAGATAAAAACAAAGAAAAAAATATCCTTGGGTGAAAACCTCTTTGGGGTGCCCAAGGTAGGCCTCTGGGTTGAAAACCTCTGTGGAGGCAACCCACTTGCCTTCAAGAATAAAATAAAATAAAAAATAAGAAAAGAAAAAAAAAAGCTATGCATTTATGTGTTTTACTGTTTTGCAGGTTCACAATTGAAGATGGTTTTTAGGATCTAGAGGAGCGATTTCTCTTCATTATTTCTTATTCTCTTCTTGCACACTCCATAAGCCACTCCGTCATCCATCCCTTCATCCATTTCACCCACCAGATAGGCAAAAATTTCATTTTTTTCCCTAATTTGGGATTGCTACAGGAAAAACATACAGCTACAAGATTCCTGTAGCACTATAGGAAACTCCTGTAAATGCTATAGGAAACTCATTTATGAAGAAAAAGGTTGTCAAATAGTTTTTGAACTTCAATTTGGGCATGATAATATGTTTTTTTCCTATGCCTACAAATACAAACACCCTATTTCACTCCATGCGCAAGGTTTACCTATCTAAACCCTATGTTCCAACTTGAGTAGCAATATCATTGAAAATTTGGCATAAGAACCATTTCTCTTTACTAGTGTAATATTCCAAAATAGGAAAAGTAGCAATATTGAACATAAAACTGGAAATTGCAATGAATATCAATACATCAAAACATGAGAATATCATAGAGCCATTCCATTATGTTTAATAGCAGAAAATAAGTACAATGTCTTGAGGAAAAGGTCACTCAAGCTATGAAAACAAGCCTCCCATGATCCAATACATCAAAATATGAAATGCTGGTAATACATAAAATGCCGGAATGCTATGAATATGCAGTCAAAGAGGGAATAAATTCATCTAGAAAATAGGAATATATATCTATTATGATATAATGCTCAAAAAGTGCCAGGGATAGAGATCCAAGCTCCCAAGCACAATTCCAAGACAACCCAGAAAGGGTTTCCGAAAATACACACTATGAAAAATGCAGCCCTAGGGCCGAATAATGATCTGCAACTCCATGACTACAGGGAGGTGGCTGATATGACAAGAAAATAGCTGAAACTCCTCCCAATAGATCCTCCCAATGAAAGGTTTCTCCCTCCACTAGGAAACTAGCTCACAAAATGGGTCTCTCAACCCTCCACTGCAACGACCCTGCAAAATAACACAGTTTCTAAAGGATATTACGCTATGGTAGATGGATGAAGCTTTTCTTGATGCCAGATGGTGGAATGAAGCTCAATGTACCTCTCCTGAGTGGGCACTCGAGGTTCCTCGAGGATGAGGGTGGGATTTCTGCCCGGAAACACCCTTGTGCTAAACATCATAGGAGACTCCACTAAACAATTGAATTCCCTCTATGGCTGCCATACCCTTCCTTATATGCTTGGCGAGCTTCCTCACCCTTAGTCCCACTCATTAAATATTCTACTCCCATGCATACACTCCACCATAACTACGATGTCCTCCACTATCTCCACTCTCTCCATGGCAGTGCTGTTGATTTGGTCAACCTTGACCCCATCCACATGCATTGAGCCCATTCACACTAAGGGTTGCTTTATTTCATCTAGCTACATTGTTCCACCTTCACACTAGAAGTGGTTTTATTCCTACTAAAGAGATATAAGGGTCTCTCTACCAACTTATTCATATAAGTTATAAATGAAAGAAAAAATTAATATTCCAACTAGCTAAAATCTAATTAGGAATATTATAGTCCTCCCCTCCCAAATGTTGCTTGTCCTCAAGCAACAGCAAAGAAAGATGCTGCAAAAGTTTCTCTCCTTCCTGAGTGGCATCCTCATCTGGTAGATTCCTCCATCGAATCAGATATTCTTTAACCACCCTAATCCTTAGTTTCCTCTCCCGAGTGCTCAATATAGCTTCCGGTTGTAAAACCCGATGGACCTCATCATCAATAGGTGGGAGATCCATGGTGGCAACCACATGTTGTCTAATGGCCTTCTTGAGGCATGAGACATGAAAAATGTTATGGATCTTACTCCCAATGGGGAGCTCCAACTCATAAGCTGCCTCTCCAACACAACGGATCACCCTGTATGGTCCATAGAACTAGGGCTTAAGCTTCTCGTCCCCCTTCTCCTTCAGTGTAGACTATCTGTAAGGCTAAGGACGGAGATAGACTAAATCATCAACCTCAAACTACCTCTCTATCCAACCATGGTATTCATACAACTTCTGTTGATTCTAGGATGTAGCAATGTTGTCCTTGAGAGAACAGAGTATATCCTGATTCTCTTGGATCCACTCCTTAGCTCTAGGAGATTTTCTTGCTCCAAAAATCACATCAACAAATGATAGAGCATCATACCCATAAAGAGCTCGAAATGGAGACATGTCGATGGACATATGAAAAGTTGTGTTGTAGAAATACCCTCCCAAGTGGAGCCAGCACAACCATGCTCTTTGCTGCCTCGAAACATAGTTTTGCAAGTAGCCTTCCAGCCACTTTTTTACTATCTCTATCTATCCATCGGTCTGTGGGTGATAACTAGTACTCGGTGTCAACTCGGTACCCACTAATCGAAAAAGCTCCTGCCAAAATCCACCCATGATGCGGCTATCTCGATCACTGACTATGGTCTTTGGAAGACCATGGAGTCTAAAGATATATATAAAGAAGAGCTCGACCACCTGTGAAGCAATATATCGTGCATAAATAGAAAAATAAATGTGAATACTTTTTTAGTCGATCAATAACTACAAAGATATAATCCTTACCATGTACTGTAGGTAGACTGGTGATGAAATTCATGGAGATACTTTCCCATTTTTCTTATGGAATAGGGAGTGGCTTCAAAAATACTGCAGGATGGTTGTTCTCTCCTTTGTTCTACTGGAAAATTACGCACTCCCTGATGTGTTGGAGCACATCCTCCTTGAGACCCTTCCTTGAAAATCTCTCCTGAATTGCTCGACATGTATTGGTGAATCCTTGATGGCTGGAAAGTGGTGAATCATGTGCTACATGAAAAATATTCTCCTTGAGTCTAGAATCTCTAGTCAAGAAGATCTGGTCTCGGTAATAGATGATCTCATCCATCACTATAAACCTCTCATCAGTCATCTGTCCATATAGGATCTCACATGCAAAGCGGTCTTTGGAATACTCCACCAACAACTGGGCCTTCCAATCTGTATCCACACTCATCAATGACAACACTGCTGGTCTCCGTGATAGGGAATTTTCTACCACATTGCTCTTCCCTTTGACATATTCAATGTCAAAGTCATATGATTTGATATTACTCACCCATTTATGTTACCTTTGTTGCAGCTGCTTCTGCTCAAGGAAAAACCAAATACTATTGTGATCAGTCTTCACTTAGAATCTGTTTCCCACCAAATACTGATGGAATTTGGCTAATGCATGCATGATAGCCAACATTTCCTTATCATATATAGATTACAACCTCTCATGAGGCAGAAACGTCTGACTCTCAAAAGCTATGGGGTGATCTCCCTGCATCAAGACTGCTCCAATTCCCTCTCGTGAAGCATCACATTCCAACACAAAGTGCTGGGTTTAATCCAATAATACCAACACCGGGCAGCTTCTCATCACCTCCTTGAGCCTATCAAAGGCCCTCTGCATTGTGGTTGTCCAACTAAACGCTCCCTTCTTGTTCAAATCTATAAGTGGTGCTGCTAGTTGAGAGAACCCTTTGAAAAACTTCTGGTAGTAGGTACAGATGCCTACAAACCTCCGAAGTTCTGTTACATTCTTTAGCTCAGGCCAATCTCGAATAGAACGACTCTTATCCTCATGAAATATCACTCCATATACTCCAATGATGTGGCCCAAATAGAGCATCTCTGTGAGCCCAAACTCACACTTGGAGAGCTTCGCATATAATTGCTGCTCTTCAAGAATGTGTAATATTTTCTGAATATGCAGTAAATTCTCCTCTCATGTGCGGCTATAAATAAGAATGTCATCAAATAAAACCAACACAAACTTCCTCAGTTGACCATGGAAGATGTGGTTCATGCAAGACTGAAAAGTACTTGGAGCATTGGTTAACTCAAAGGGCATCACCAAGAACTCAATGTGGCCATAGTGGCATCTAAATTCAGTCTTGGGGATATCTTGATCCCTCACCCTGATCTAATGGTACCCCGAACTCAAATCAATATTTGAAAATTAATTTGATCCCCTTATCTCATCCATCAATTCATCGATCTTGGGAATTGGGTACCTGTTCTTCATTGTCTTCTTGTTCAAATCTCTATAGTCAATGCACATCCTCAATGTGCCATCCTTCTTCTTTACCAAGACCATAGAAGAAGTAAAAGGGCTGGTGCTGGGTCGGATATTTCCTAAAGCTAATAGCTCCTGAATGGATTTTTTAATCTAATCCCTGTAGGCTTTGGGATGCCTATAGGGTGTGGTGATCACTGCTTGGATCCCCTGCTCCAACTCAATAGTGTGCTTAAATCCTCGGTTGGGTGGCCTCCCTGGTGGTATATCTCCAAATACTATAGAATAACGGTCTAGAATAGACAACACATCTGGGTGTATTGGTGCACCCTTTTCTCCTGCCTCTGACATACGCTTTTCCACTGCCCAATCTATGTCTCCTCTGCGCAAATTAGCCTCCATCCTATGTGCTGAGACAATTTGGGGTGGATAGGTGTCCATGCCCCTGATCTTCTGGTGCTTACCATTCCCCTTGTCTGTCCATTCCATTTCCAAGGTCTCCCAATTTGTGGTGACCTTCCCCAAGGTGATCAACCACTGAACACCCAATATCACATTGGTGTCTAGAATATCGACCACAAAGAAGTGGTCTATCAATGTGTATGTCCCAAAAGTGATAGTTAGTGCCAAAACATACTTGACACACTGCATGGTTCTAGCTCCTGGAACCAAGATTGAGATTCCCTAAAAATTATCTATGGGAATTCCTCTCCTCTACACGAACTGAGTATCAATAAAGTTGTGGGTAGCCCCACTGTCTATCAACACCGAAACTCTTGCCCCTGAATAGTTCCTATAACCCTCAATGTTAGATACTTGGGAACTCCCCACAAATATGCAAGAGTCCCTCCAGTTGGAGAAAATTCTCCATTCACACCTCCTAGTGGTGATGCAACTCCTCCTGATGCTACATGGATGGTATCCTCCTTTAAGTGTTCTGCTTCCTCTTCTTCATCATCAGAGAACACCTCAATATAATTTACCTTCCCGGTAGCACACCGGTGCCATGGTGCCCATGGCTCTTGGAAAGTGAAGAAAAGTTTTCTCCTCCTTAGATCTCCTCGGACATCATCACCAAGAGATCCCCTTTCTTGGTTCTCCTTTGAGGGATGAAACTTCACATATTTTCCCTTTGCTTGAGAAGAGAAATTCTGTTGTAATGGGGCTTTTGCCCTTGGAAAAGCATGCTACAAATCTCTAGCCCTCTCAATAGCCTCTTGGAGCATAGTTGGTCTAGTGGATTTCACCAACCCATGAAAAGGCTCTGCTAGCCCATCAATAAACATATATACTCTCCTAGCTACAGATAGATCAGACACCATAGCTGAGAGTTTTAGAAATTCGGAGATATAAGTCTCTGGACCTCCTGTTTGCTTGAGCTTAGCTAGATCAATAAAATGTGCTTCTATATTTCTGCGGTCCAATCTTTCCACAAACGTCCAGGTAAATTCTACATAAGCAGTGACTAGCATGCCCTAGTGTAGATAGACCATGAAACCACCACTCATGTGCTTCACCTTCAAGGTGCAGCACTGCTATCTTAATGACATCCATCTCTAAAACTCGGTTCCACTGAAAATAGGTAGCCAAATTCTCTACCCAAGCCTTGGATATGCACTTGGGTGACCCATCAAAAGAGGGTAGAAATAATATACCCATAGTACGTTGTAGATCATTGTTCTGCATGTACCCTCCACCTCTATTGTGATTATTGGGTCTTCTATTATCATTGATCTGACAGAACTCTTGGAAGTTCAAGTGCTCCTTGAATCTCTGAGATTGAGATTCATACTCTAAGAAATAATCACCAAAATTTTCCTCCTTTTGTGGTCATCCCAACTCATTTCCTATTGCTAGGAATGTAGGCATGGTGGAGCATTGTGAAGAAGGTTGTAGTGCTGGTTGCTCACACCAATCATGTGAGGTGCCATAACTCTCTCCATGTTGAAACCCTCTAGGGGATTCCTTCTGGCTTTCTAACCTCATCTCCTTGATTTCTTTGGAAATATTCTGCATGGTCTGGAGAAGAAGTTTTGGAAATTTTCTTTCCTCCATTGCTATAGATGTTATAGATGCAGTGCCCCATAGGCTGAGCCAAGATTGTGCTCTGATACCACTGTAATATTCCAAACCAGGAAAAGCAGCAATATTGAACATAAAATTGGGAATTGCAATGAATATCAATACATCAAAACATGAGACAATCATATATCCATTCCATTATGTTTAATAGCAAAAAATAAGTACAATTTCTTGAGGAAAAGGTCACTCAAGCTAGGAAAACAAGCCTCCCATGATCCAATACATCAAAATATGAAATGTTGCTAATACATAAAATGCCAGAATGCTATGACTGCATAGTCCAAGAGGAAATAACTGAAGCTGGAAATAGAAATATATAGATCTGCTGATATAATGCTCAAAAAGTGTCGGGAATAGAGATCTAAGCTCCCAAGCACAATTCCAAGACAACCCAGAAAGGGTTTATGGAAATACACACTGTGAAAAATGTAGCCCTAGGGCTGAATAACGCTCTGTAACTCCATGAATATAGGGAGGTGGCTAATATGACAAGGAAATATCTGAAACTCCTCCCAATATATCCTCCCATTGAAAGGCTACTCCCTCCACTAGGAAACTAGCTCACAAAATGGGTCTCTCAACCCTCCACTGCAACTGCCCTGAAAAATAACGTAGTTTCTGAAGGAGACTATGCTGTGGTAGATGGTTGAAGTTTGGCCTAATGCAAAATGGTGGAATGAAGCTCAATGTACCTCCCCTCAGTGGGCACTTGAAGTCCCCCGAGGATGAGGGTGGGATTTCATCTCGGAAACACCCTTGTGCTAAACAACACAACAGACTCCGCTAAATAGTTGAAGCGTGAAGAAAGTTGTAAAAGACCAAGAAATACAAAATAATTATAATGCCCTCTATGGCTGCCATACCCTTCCTTATATGCTTGGTGATATTCCTCACCCTTGTTCCCACTCATTAAAGATGACACTCCCATGCATATACTCCTCCACCATAACTGCGTTGTCCTCCACTATCTCCACTCTCTCCATGGCAGCGCTGTCCTCCACTATCTCCACTCTCTCCATGGCAGCGCTGTTGATTTGGTCAACCTTAACCCCATCCACATGCATTGACCCCATTCACACTAAGGTTTTCTTTATTTAAGCTAGATACACTGATCCACCTTCACAAGAGAAGTGTTTTTATTCCTACTAAAGAGATTTAAGGGTCTCTCTACCTACTTATTCATTTAAGTTATGGATGAAAGAAAAATTTAATATTCCAACTATCTAAAAGATAATTATGAATATTACACCTACCCTCTAATCCATTCATCCCATGACCTCCTCCATAGCCTCTATAACCCATATCCCTCCATTCCTGAACCAACTGAAGCAAGAAGAGGCAAGGAAAAAATGGCTACATGTATCAGAGAGTTTCCTGAAGGAAATCTGTGTGTGGCACAACAAGGCCAAAATATGAAGAAGATCTGATGCAGATAACTCCAGGGGACCACCATCAGGCTCCAAAGGGATAAGAACACCAGCCATGACATGTGAATCTCTCCATGCAGCACTTGTGTTATCACTTAGAAAAATGTGAAACATTACTTGACATGGTCATACAATTCATTTATCAAAGGTCTCAAGTCTTTCAAGTTGGTATAGGAAAATTTCAATTTTTACATGTTTAACCTATCCTAAGGTTCAAAGCCACCTCCATTTAGGTCATGTCATGTCCCATCAGTCATAATTTGGTGTCAGTTTTCATTTCCCAAGCGTTTAAATTTAAAAAGGACTCTTAAGCTAGTTTTACAACTTTTCATAGCGTTTTATACTGTGAAATAGTAGTTTTCGCTACGAAACTGCCTAATAGTTTCGTAGTGAAACTGTCAAAAGTTAATTAATCACACTACGAAAATCTGTTTTCTTATCTATCTTGTCAAACCTGATGTGAAGTGTCAGTTCATGATTGGAGGAGTTAGGGTGGAGGTCATTCAAGTTTGTTAGGGTTAATTCAAAGGTACAAAGTCATGTCTGAGGTCATCATTACCCTTTTTAGCATACATGTGTCATGATTAAGGCATGAGTTATCATTTAAACAATAAAATGTTACCCAAATATTCTTTTTGTCATACTCCGCTTTATCTTTGCATGTTATTGGATTTCTGGAGAGCTGCTTCATCGAGCCATGCATGTTGCTAGCACATTAGGGGAATTTTGAGGTCTAAAATGGGCCTCCTAAGAAAAATGTACAACAAAAATAAACTTTATAACAACCGATAGGATTCAAGATGATGATGTCAACCATGGGGGATGATTCACCATTTTTTAAATAAAAGGGTAAAAATATTAAAAAATAATAAAATAATAAAACTACTTTTCAACTCGTATTTTCAACTTATCTCCCAAAATTTTTACTCAAATTTCGAGCGGGAGTACTCGTTGGATGCGAAATTTAATTCCTCATCCAAGGAGTACCCATGTTGCATACTTTTGATGAACTCTACTACACGAAAAATGAGAAATACATAAAAAATGTGATTGTAATCACGTGTTTTTATGTATTTCTCATTTTTCGTGTAGTAGGACCCATCGAAAGTATGCAACATGGGTACTCCTTGGATGGGGAATTAAATTTCGCATCCAACGAGTACTCCTGCTCGAAATTTGAGTAAAAAATTTGGGAGATAAGTTGAAAATATGAGTTGAAAAAAGTAGTTTTTCCATTTTTCCCTCTAAAATTTGATGATGTCATCAAATCTTATTTGATTTTTTCCACTATTATTTTATAATTTCCTTAGGAGGCCCATTTTAGACCTCAAAATTCCCCTAATGGATTCAAAGGTTGCAGGTGTCGTCAAGCAAGCGAGGATGAGAAGATATAAAGCACCCATGGCTACAAGGAAGAAATAAAACAAAGGTGGTCATTGCCACATGTATTAGCCCATGGACATGAATTTTCTCAATGAAGACTCAACTGCCATGGAGGTATTCAGAAGAATAGGTTGCTTGCAATTCTTTCAAAGTTTGCAGGGTTGTCATCTATAGGTTTTCAAGGATTTTGCTAATAGTTTCACTAGAACAACTTCAAAAGTGGGAATGTTGAACTTAATAGTGACACCAGACAACATTTCAACAGCAACAGGAATCCCTAGAGGAGGGGAATAGTGGTTTAAATGCATCAAATTCACCATGAAAAATTGAAAAGACTTCATCAAACCAGAGCATAGTGAAATTGATCTCACAAACGCTATCCCTAGGAGTTACATGAAGGACAAATATTCAAAGCTGTTGATGATCATTCAGAAGTATTTCACCTGTGAAGGAATATTTCACATGGTCTACTCCTACCACGTTAGGCTTCTTCTGCATTTTGTGGGTAAGAGGTGACTTGACTTGCCCTTTTATTTATATAGAAGTCTAGGTAAAATGTTAGATAAGGATCAAGTTAAAACAGAAGGAAATGAAACTTCCCTCTTTCACCATGGTTTGATTAAGTTTTTGGTGTTAGAGGAGTTGAAGAGACTAGACAGGGATTGGACCTCCTTTCTGTTCATGAGTGGTTTTGAAGTGGATGTTTTCACTCCTAAAAGAGTTTCCAAACCTGGAAATATTTCATCACCTTTGCAGAAGATTCACGCACCTAAAACAACACCTGCAAACAACATTTAGCAAACAAAGCAGCAAGAGAGTTACTAGAATCCAAACAGCGGCTAAGAAAACTTAGAAGAAATCTTGCATGCAATTGACATTGAAGAAACTCCCATTGTCCAAGCTGAAGATGTTGAAGATGGAGGAAGAAAGCTAAAGAAAGGTAAGACAGCTAAAAAGTTAGAGTTTGTAGGTGATGATGCTGGTTTCATGTTTCAACCTAGAAATCCAATACCCAGACATGCAATGAAGGTTATGGAAAGTAGCGAAAAGGTAAAAAAATTATTGAAAGCTGTAGCTAACGAGCATCTCATAGATCTCTTTTCTTTGCCAAAAGAAGAGTTGGTTATCAAAGCGAGGAAGGGTAAAGAGAAAGTTAGTGAAAAGTTAGAAATTGAAATAAAGACAATTGAAAGAGCGAAGTAAGGAGATATCAGTCTTGAATCAAGAGGCAAAGAAGCATAGATTTGAAAAGGTACAGTTTGAAAAAATGAGGAAAATATGGGAAGATCAAGTCACAAGTGTCTCAGAGACCTTGGACAATACAAAAAAGCTGATAAATTGGACTCAGCCACTAAGAGGAGAGGTCAAGCACGTCAAAAAGGTAAACATGCACTTTCAATCCAAGAACAGGGCATTTAAGGGCCAAGTAAAATACCTTCAAGAGCAATTGGATCTGATTCATGAAGAGTTGGAAAAGAAAGGATTGAAAATGATTGTGGTGGAGGAGCCTATAAGTCAACTGATTGTAAATGAGCAGGAAACACCACAGGAGCAGTAATTTGAGATGGAACATGTATTATGAGGTTCATAACATGCATAGAATCAAAATTTTGCAGTTGGAGGTCATTTTTTTAAGACAATTTTGAAAGGGGAAATTTCCGGGTTTTTACACAGTTTCATAGCGTACCTCAGGCTTAAAGCCAAAAATACGCTACGAAAAACTTGTAGGTGCCTTTTTTCATTTAAAGTCAATTTTTGCATGTTTTAAGGAGGGGGATCCATGGTGGTAAGGTATCATGACATGATGGAACAGCAAATAATTGAAAAATATGGATGGAAAAGCCACTTTTCCCACGCTACCAAAACTCACTACGAAATTGTCATGTTTTCGTAGCGAGCAATTGTTAAAGGTTTTTGAGCATCTTAAAAGTAGTTTTTTCCAGCTGGAGACCTCCAGCATGTCAAAGGAAATTATTAGCAGATATTTATGACTCAAAGGGAGTGCCATGCAGCCAGGTCATCAGTCAAAACATCATTGAAGATGAAGGTCATCCATTCCTAAAAGTCAGGGTTATGTTCCACAAATATAGGGATGCTTTAAATATGTAAAGTGGTGATGAATTTGGTCATGTGTCTCTCGAGCATGTGATATTCATTCTGTAACCATCATGTAACTGTTTCATAGATAAGATAGAGGAATGTAATAAATAGGAGATATATTCCTTTTTGGAGTTGATTTCTTTTAAAGGTAGATGTCAATTTTCTATTGTAAGTTATTGATTTCAGTTATGAAAGGTTTCATAGGAGAATTCGAGGATCTAGCCACCAGGCAGATCATCCTTATTGTAAAGAATGTCTATTTATAGACAAAACATTAAAGTAGTAAAGGGTTGGATAACATTTGCACCAAATTGTTGCTTGTATGCTTTTGATTATTATCAGTAATACAAAGTGACATTCTTCTTTCTAGACTTGAGATTCTCATGAGGTTTTTGACATCTTCTTGATCTATACTTTATGTTTTATCACTTGCAGTAGATTTCATCTCTAATTATTTAGAATTCATAATATTATTCTCTGACTTCCTTTAGTGAAGAAATGACTGTGTTTTCTTGACTTGTGCATGTGATTTTCCTCTGCCTAAAACCTCTATCTGCCTCAGCTTCCATGTGAATATCCATTTTCACTGAAACTACTGGTTGTTCACTCCATAATCTCAATTGTAGAAAGCCTACATTTTTCAACCTGCAATCATAAAAAAAGTTACAATTTCTATATAGCTAGCCATCTAGTACTATCATTATTCAAAAATTATAAACCCCCTTGAGAGAGCCCTCTCAAACTGAAGAGGCTAATCTTCAGTTAGAAGTGTTTTGAAACAGTTACACTAATTTGTTTGATTAACAGCCAATCAGGTTCAATTTGGTGATAACATTTTGGTGCGTCTGCCGGGAGTCTGAAGACATATTTCCTGAATTTTTTGTGGATGACTGTGAAGCTGAACTCTTGGATGTAGCAGGAGCTCAGAATCTATTCGAGGCTACAACTACCTTGGTGACTCTATTTCAAAAACTCATGCTTAAAGGTGGCTTCAAGAATGAGATACACGAGGAGCAATCCAGATCCTAACCCACTTGCTATAGTGGATAATCCAAACACAATTTCCAAAGGCATTCAAGGCAGCTCTTCACAATCAGGTACTCCATCACATTCAAGAGCTTTGTCCTCTAAATTTTTAAGAAGTTCTGAAGATAAAAATTTTGATGATAAAATTCAGGTTGTCTTGTTTAGGTCTGAAAATGAAAAAGAATTGACTGAAATTGTTTTAGACCTACAATGAATAGGTATTGATACCTCAGCCTTAGTGACCCAAAAAGATAAAGAAGAATTATAGGGGGCAATCACATCAGAGTTATTGTTAGAGAGTGAATATTTGGATAAGTTGAAGGAATTATACCCATCTATATATTGTTAAGAAGAAAATCTGGTTTTCCTTTACCTGACTGAAGTTCAATTGTAACTGGACTACAAAGACCAACTACACCACCTCCTAACAGTTCTTCTTCTACTACTGTTGTCCCTAAAAATACCACAGTCCCTGTCATCATGGCTGGAAATGTTCCACCTCCACCTGCTGCTACACCTGCTAGGTATGCTCCACTTGTTCTCCCAGCTGTCCTAAATGCCCTTCCAAGCAAATATTCCGCTAGAATCAAAACTTGGGGTAGTGATGAAGAGATTACAATTGAAGAACATGTAGACCAGTTTAATGACTTCGTAGATAGGGAGGAGGTTGACCATGAGGATGTCAAAATGAGACTATTTGCTCAGAGTTTCATTGGTGAGGTTAGAAAGTGGTTTAAAGCCCTTTCTCCAGGAAGATTGCACAATTGGAATGATTTTGAGGATAGTTTCCTGAGAAAGTGGGGAAATAGAACAAACCCTGTGCAGGCCCTCACTAAGTACAATAGTTTGAAAAGAGCTGTAGATGAAATTGTCCAAAATTTCTCCAAGATATTTAATAAAGTTTATGATTCCATCCCTGCCCATCTTAAGCCTCCACTAGGAGCAGCTCAACTGAGATATGCTGAGGCTTTTGACTATGAATTTTCTATCCTACTCAGAGAAAGAGAATCCCCTTCACTAGCAAAAATGAAAAATGATGTTGTGAAGGTGGAAGCCAATATGATAGCAGCTAAAAATTCCAAGACGGGAAAAACAAAATTGAAAGAAGAAGATAAGCCTTCCACCTTAGATGAAAAATTTGACTCCATGATGAAAACAATGGAAAATTTGATGGATAGGCTTGCCCTTGGAAATGCTTCTGCACCTCCTGCACAACATGAACCACAATTTAGAAATCCAAAGTTCATAAGACCTCAAAATCAGTAGAGACCAAGGGAAAACAAAAATCAGCCTGACCCTCAAGTAAGTCCTCCTTTTCAGCAAAATTTAGTTGATGAAGAAGATCAGCCTGAAATCCCAGAAGACTCCATTCATTGCCTAGATGAAAACATGTCTGGAATGTTTTTGACTAAAGAAGAACATGATGAGTCTGATCATGATGTAAACAAGGGTGAGGAACCATCTGATTACCTTAAGGGTTATCAACATGAAATCTTTGAGATGCAAAATAAATACAACCTTAGAAATAGAAATGTTCCTATTACTACAAATAAAACACAGCCCAAGAAAGATGCCCCTAAAGAAACCGGGGCTAGAAAAGATCCACCTCCTCCTCCTCTTGTCCAGGAAATGGAAAAGATTACTTATTTTTTTAGTTTGGAGAATGAGATTTCCAAAATCAAGATCCCAGTACCTTTTGGAGAAATTCTTAAGGTGAATAAATACAGAAGTAAAATTGTAAAAATGTTGAATTCCCAACCAGGAGTTGCAGACATCCTTAATGTACAAGAGGACCATCCAACCATCTACTTGGGACCAAGATTAGAAGATGAACAGAATGAAGAGGTGCCTCCTTTCTATGTCAGCCCTAATATCCATGACATGACATTACACAATGCCATGTTGGATTGATGGGCCTCTCATAACCTCATGCCTAAAGTGATTATGGAAAGGATGGGATTGGAAATCACTAGGCCATACAAAGACTTGTTTTCTTTTGATTCAAAAAGAGTTCAATGCATTGGATTGATAAAAGATATTGTTGTTGGTCTTACACAAGTCCCTGCCAAGATAGTGGTAATGGACATTGTGGTAGCAGACATTCCACCCAAGTTTGGCATGTTGTTATCCAGGTCTTGGGTAGCAAATATCAAAGGCACTATGCAGATGGACTTAACATATACCACCATTCTTGTTTTTGGTGAGCAAAGAAGGTTGTACAGAGAGACAAGGATGGCTTATATGGTAAGCAGTAAGGATAAACCTCAGAATTTCCCAATTTATGCTATTGAAAATAAATTAGGATCAACAATTCTTTTCAAAGAGCTAACTGGTGAAGCAGAAGGTGAAAGAAAAGCAGAAATCCAGAAGGTTGAAAATCAGCAAGTTCAAAATCAGGAAATCATTGAAGAAAAGGTAGAGGGCTGGTGGTTGTTGCACTTTCATGGATCAGCTGGAAGAGAGGAGGCTGGAACAGGAATTTGGATCACGACTCCTAAGGATGAAATTAAGTTCTATTCTTTCAAACTGAACTATGATTGCACAAATAATATGGCTGAGTATGAATCTCTATTTTTGGGCTTAGAAATTTTGAAAAGATTGGGTGCCCAAAAAAATTCAGTTTGTGGAGATTCTGAATTGGTTATTAAACAAGTTGAAGGTGTATATCAAACCAAGGATGTGAGAATGAGAGCATACAAAAATTTGATCACGGAGATGTTATAAAAATTTCAAGAATATTAATTTATTGTGACAACTAGGGATCAAAACTCAGTAGATGATTCCCTAGCTGTTTCTGCAAGTATTTTTTTTATCCCTACAAATTCCACTGAAAAATATGAGGTCGAATTTCATCATAGGCCTGTTATCCCAGACAACATCATCCACTGGAAAGTTTTTGAATATGACCAGCAAGTCAAAAACTTCATAGAATTGAAAGAGGAGTTTGAAAGCACACAAGTAGATCAACAAAACATGCTTGTTGAAACTAAGGGTAATTCTGAAGTTTTACAACTGAAGAATAATTGTATACCCTAAGGTCTCATTCCACTTGAAAATATTTTTGACCAAAATGATGTGTTCAAAGCTCCTAGGATGCAAGTCGATGATGAAGAGGTAGAGAGTTGTAATCTTGGTATAGTAGCAATGCCTAAAATGATAAAACTTAAGTTTCTTTTTGTAGAGATGAAACATAAATATATTGAGATGATGAAAAATTTCATTGATGTTTAGATTATCTTAGTTGAAGAAATATGATCCTACTATTATTCAACTTACCATTCCTATTAAAGAAAAATGTAAAATTTAATTTTTGCTTGTTAAGGTAAATGGAATATTAGAGTTGTTTCATCACTAGGTAGGTGAATAAATGGGTAGGGAGGCCCATTAACCTCTTTAGAAGGATCAATAACACTCCCAATGTGAAAGGAATGAGAATAAGTAGCTTATTTGAGCACCCTTGGGTGTGAAAAGAGATGGGGACATGTTGATTCAGTCAACTTTGACCAAGTCAACAAAGCTATCTAGATACATTGAACCACCTTGATGGACAACACAGTTTTGGTGGAGGAAAACTTGCATGAGCTTGATGGCACATGTGGATGGGACCTGATGAGGAGAGGTTCACTTGCTATATATGGAGAGGATGGAGGCCTTTTTTATTCATGTTTTGGTATTTCTATCTTTTGATCTGGTCTGTTTAGACTTGGCTTCCTCTTGTTGTTTAGCAAGGTAGCACTGGGTGTTCCCGAGCGGGAATCCCACCTCTTCCCTTGAGAGGCCTCTTGGGAGATCTTATATGGTATTTCTCCACATCCAGGCTTAATTCCAAGCATCATTCTTGTTGAGCCCCAAAGATGTCCTTCTTTTCCACCACATTTCACTTCATTTTCTTTGTCCCTCATCAATTACAGGCTTAAATGATCAATAGGATTGATTAGGATTACTTTAAGAATGTATATAATGACTAACTTGCTATGTTTTCATGATTTTGTTATTGTAGCAATTTTTGACTAGACTCGGCTACAGAACGCAGTCATTCTGTAGCCAGTCGCCTATTCTGCATCTATCTTCATGTTTACGCAGGTTCCAGGTGTCACCTCAAGGAAAAATGCATATGGTCGTATTCCACATCACTCCCCCATCATTTCTTGCTCTCCACGAAGTCTGAGCTCGAGTCTATGGCGATTGCACAGTAGGGGAAACCAAAACTAAACAGTTTCTAATGAGACAAAGGTGTACAAATGTCAGCAATGTGAGAACAGGCCACCACCAGAGTCTAGTTTGATTTTAAGTTGGAAAGACAATTACTCTGTTTATCTCCAAAGCAGTTATGTAATTTTATTATGATATTAGAGGCAAGAAAAAACTTAGCTAGATTTATGTTTTATTTCTAGATCTACGGAAGAAATTTATAAATACTATTTGTTTTGAAAATTTATCCTTTAATGAAAGAAGAATCACTTTGTTACGAGGCAGAGTTAATGATTGATTGCATACTAAACAAATTGTTAGAGAACTGCTACACAAGGCTTTGTTGTATTGTTTGAATGATAACTTAGCCTTGTTTCATTCTTAGTTTAATCAATTTTCTGAACTTTGTGTTTTTATACTTACTTACATCGGATGCCACAGTTAGTCTTTTCCTTAAAAACTATTCCAAAATACCACTCACATTGGATGGGATATAACTGTAGTATTTAGGAGTTAGTTGCATTTCTTTGAAATTTATGATTTTGTGCTCAATTACATCAGTTGTTACAGCTAGTCGTGATCTTATAAACTCTTCCAAAATATCACTAACTATAGATGAGACATAGCTGTGGTGTTTTAGAGCTTTGTTTTGTTTTGTTGAATTGTATGCTTTCATGCTCATTTACATAACATGATGCAGCCAGTCCTATTCCATAAATTATTCCAAAATACCACTAATTCTGAATGAGACAGAGCTGAGACATTTTAATGATTAGTTGCATCTTTAGTCTAGTTGTAGTACTCTGGAGGTAGATGTCACTCTAGTTTAATTCTGTCACTGTGTTTCAAGTTTGATAATGGCACTCTAGTATAACTCTGTTCACTGTACTTTAAGTTAGATTAGTGACATTCTAGTTCAGTTCCAGTTCACTGTATTTCAAAGTTAGGCTAAAAGCATTCTAGTTTAGTTGTGATCACTGTGTTTCAAGTTTGATCAATTGCATTCTAGTTCAGTGTTATCCATTGTTCTTTAAGTTGTGTTAACTGTCAAAATTAGACTTCACAGGCTTCATTGTTTACAAACTAATCTTTTTCCGAATTTCTATTAATGCATCATCATATGGACAAGAATGAATTAGTGATATCAGTTTAAGGCCTTGATTGTTCTGCAATCTTTTGCAATTTCAGAAATAAGCCTTTTTTCCAAAAAAACTATTTTAGAAAATCTCTAACTTTAGAATGAGGTTTAGTGGTGACAATTTGAGCTACATAATGGATTGATCTTATCATTACAAGTTAATTTAGAGGAGAAATCTTATTGTGCTACAAATAGTCTTTTTCCAATTGTGTTCCAATAAACTTTTAGCCATGGATGAGATTCTTTGTAATATTGTGAGATGGTTGTTTACTTAGGAGAACCTAATTTGTACTAAACTTGTCCTTTTCTCAAGCTATTCCAACATATTTCTAATGAATGAATTGGACGACTTTATGTTATGAGTTATTGAGTTCATGTTGTGATTTATTTTCTTGCTATGAGTCATTATCAAACTTTGCATTTTCTATTCTTTAGTATAGGCTTTGCTCTGTTTTTAGTATGACCAACAACTGTTCTTTTTCAACATTTATTTCTTTCCCTTCTTAACATAAAACCACAAAACCAAAAACATCATAAAAACACTAAACACAACGTAGTGAGAAACAGATACCTACGCACATATAGTGCACCTCACTTCAGCAGTTTACTGACCCTGGTTGATAATTTATGACCTCAATTTAGGAACACTAAGTTGAGCAAAAAAATTTGGCGCTGTTGCCAGGGAAGTGTAGCTAGGTAGCCTTGTTTCTTACCTCCCAAAAACAATGACATGCGTAGAGAAAGAGACTCAAGGGGTAGTTTCATAAAAAGCATAAGCTTGATTCCTAGAACACCACTTGTTTCACCAAGACCAAGAGCCAGTACACCTCCAACTCAAACCCACATTCCATCCTTTACTGATCCTAGACTTCCAGAGGACTTAAGATCAGATATTCCATCAGAAAGACCTTCCACTTTACCCACTGAACTTGTCTTGGAAGAAGATTCAGGAACCCCTACTAGGGACTTAAACCTTTCAACTTCCATAGAAGAATCAACTATGGCAGACGAAGGGGGAGGAGGAGTTTTTAATGGAGAACACACACTATTTGGAGGGGGTAGAGGTAGAGGTAGAGGAGAAGGAGGTAGAGGTGCAGAAGGAGAAGGAGGAAGAGGAAGAGGTAGAAGAGAAATGGGAAGCTCTTTTGGGTTTCCTATAGTAGATGAAGAAACCAATACAACTATGAAAAACATTTCACCCTCTGTCCTTCCAAACTTTTATGGACTTAAAACTGAAGATCCTGAAACCTTCCTATTTGAATTTGAAGTCTTATGTAGAACCTATGACTACTTACAAGATGCTCAAAAACTTAAACTATTTCCTTCAACATTGAAAGGAGCAGCATTAAAATGGTTTATGAGTTTGATCAACAGTTCTATTAGGACATGGGAAGACATGAAACATGCATTTCTAGAGAGGTATTTGGATTACTGTATGCCAGTCAACCATAAGGAGGAAGTGTTTAAAATGCTACAAAAAGAGGATGAAAATTTGGAAGATTTGTTGGAGATATTTAACTACAACATCAAAAGAGCAAAAATGGAAAACCTAGACCAAGATACCTTGAAAGCTCTCTTGTTGAAGACAATTAGGGATGAATGGTTAGATATCCTTAACATGATGGGAAAAGGGGATATATCTTAGCTTACATTACCTAAAATAGCTGAATTATGTATCAACCTTTCAAGAGGGAAATCTAAAACTGTAAAAGGACCAAGAGACCTTGCTCTTGCAAGGGCAAGTAAGTCTGCTTCTGGGACAGTAAGTAGGGCAGAAATAGGACATATGCTTGATGAATTCAAATCTGATATCTTAGGGAGTCTTAGTGAACAAATAGACACCCTTAAGTTACAAAACAAGCAAAAAGTTGAATCTGATGCCTTAGCAATATTTTGTCCCAAATGTAGAAAGAAACATGCCTTGAGAGAGTGCCCTTTGGATGCAAAAGTTGTAGAGACTTGTGTAATTTGTTCAGAAAAACATGAGACCAAGAGTTGTCCTTCACTTCTTGGTCTTAAAGCTGTCTTTCAAGAAGAAACTCCTACAAGTTCCACAGAATCTCTCAATTTTGTCTCCAGGAGGCCTTGGAAAGGACCTCAAACACAAGGATTTCATGATCAGTTGTATAATCAACCCCCACCAAATTGGAATTCTTGGCAGCAACCTTGGCCCCAATTTCAAAATCAATCACAAACTTGGGTGCAAGGAGCACAAAATCCCTATGGAAGATACTCTCAGTATTACCAATATCCACCATATCCACATTTCCCTCCTCAACAAAATTTTCAACAAAATCCTCAACAAAATTCTCAAAATCCACAACATCAAAATCAACCACTTCCATTACCATTTCCTCAGAAAACAAATCAGTTGCCTGCCCAACCCATACCAAACCCCAACAATAAAAATCCTTAGAACACATACATGATAGAAGGCCAACAATTTCCAACTTATTTGATCACTCCTTTAGACCTTAGTGATGTTCAACTTAGGTCTGGAAGAATACTTGAAAAGAGGAAACCTTCTGTAATCATACAAGAGCAAGACAATTCTGAGGAAGATTCTCTACAGGTAAATAAAAGTCTTGAAGAGAACACAACTTTCCAAGACTCAAACATTGAAAAATCAAAACAAAAAGAACCAATAATTTCAAATCCTATATTAGAGCAGCCATCAACATCCACTTCTACACCTCCCTTTCCAGAAAGATTGCAAATTGATAGGGGTGTAGAAAAACAAATTATGGTGCCTAATTATGATTTCCTAGATGAGATGAGAAATGTTTGTATTAAGATCCCATTATTACAAGCCATCAAGGAAATTCCAATCTTAGCAAAGACAATAAAGGAGTTGAGCATGAAGAAAACAAGGAAAAGAATAAGAGAGATAAAGAAAATTCAACTGGCAGGAAAAATAGCAGATATCATGATGGGTAAGATGGCTATTCCAAAGTATCTAGACCCAGGAAATCCAGTTGTTAAAATTCACATTAATGGAATTGAGATCCAAAACACACTTATTGATTTAGGAGCAGCAATCAATATCATGAGTAGACAAATCATGGATAAACTAAAACTTCCTAATCTTCTTTTTACACCCACATTATTACAATTAGCAGACAGATCTGTGATCAAACCTAATGGGGTAATAGAAGACATTCCAGTGTCCCTAGATTCTTGGGAATATCCTATGGATTTTATGATCCTAACTCCTAAGAATAATCTAGGGGGGCATCATGTTATATTAGGAAGACCTTGGTTAGCTACAGCTGATGCTTTCATTAGTTGTAGATCCGGTGATATGTACATCTCTGATGGTAGTTCAACCAAGAAATTTACCTTGTATCCTCCAGCAAAGACAATTACAAAATTAGATGATACTCAATGGATAGAGGATGAAGAAGACTTACAACCTCTCTTCACAATTTCAGAAATTAGTGAAGATAGCCAGATTCTAAATACCTTAGAAAATTTTGAATCCTCTTCGGAATACAAACATGAACAATTTCAAGAAGAATCCAACATTGAGTTTTTATCATCAAGACATATGTCTCTTTACTCCATGGATAAATTTGGCAGCTCTACAATTGAGATATTTCCAGGCAAAACTTTAAACATAAACAAGAACCTAGAGAAATATCAACAAGAAGAGCTAGTCAAGATATTACAGAGACATTCTTCTGCATATGCATGGGAGTACACTGATATGAAAGGGATAAGCCCCAAGACTTGCACTCATCACATCTACATAGAGGAAAATTGTAAACCAATCAGACAACCTCAGAGAAGGATGAATCCAAATCTTAGGGAGATTGTTAAGGAAGAATTGCAGAAATTGTTAAATGTTAACTTTATCTATCCCATTTCAGATAGTCAGTGGGTTTCTCCTTTGGTAATTGTGCCAAATAAAATGGTAAATGGAGGGTATGTATTGACTACCGGGAATTAAACAAATCTACTCTTAAAGATCATTTTCCCTTACCTTTCATATATCAAATGTTAGATACATTAGCTGGCAAAAAGTACTTTTCATTTCTAGATGGGTTTAGTGGTTATAACCAAATTCAGGTAGCACTTGAAGATCAAGACAAAACCACATTTACCTGTTGTTGGGGTACCTGTGCTTACCGAGTATTGCCATTTGGACTATGCAATACACCCACAACATTTCAAAGGGCAGTACTAGGAATATTTTCAGATCTAATACATGATTGTGTAGAGTTATATATGGATGATTTCACGGTTTATGGAAACACATTTGAAGAAGCCTTAACAAACTTGGAAAAAGGTTTAAAGAGATGTAAAGAAGCAAATCTTTCACTTAGTCATGAGAAGTGTTTTATGATGTTTACTGAAGCAATTGTTTTAGGACATCACATTTCAGGGGATGGTATTAGAGTTGATAAGTCAAAAGTTGAAGTCATCTCTAACTTATCTATTCCAAGTTGTCAAAAATATGTTAGGAGTTTTCTATGATTCACAGGATATTATCGAAGGTTTATAGAAAACTTCACCAAGATAGCATCTCCACTTTTCAAATTACTTACCAAATACTGTGAATTCAAGTAAAATCCTGATTGCCAGTTAGCCTTTGAGACCCTGAAAACAAAAATCTCTGAAGCACCTATTTTAAGAGGACCTAACTGGAATTTACCTTTTCATATTTCAACAGATGCCTCGAATACAGCTCTAGGGGCAGTATTGGGACAAAAAGAATTTATTCCATATGCCATCTACTATACCAGTAAAAATTTGACTCCTTCAGAGTTAAACTATACTGTAACTGAAAAAGAGTTTTTAGCTGTTGTTCATGCCATAAAAAAATTCAGACACTATATAACAGGCTATGAAACTTTTGTTCACACAGATCACTCTGCAATTAGATATCTAATGAACAAATCAATTAGTAATGGCAGAGTCATAAGATGGTTATTGCTTTTACAAGAATTCAACATTACCATTCTAGATAGGCCTGGAAAACAAAACACAGTAGCTGATTTCCTATCTAGACTCCAAAACATCAAAGACAATACTCCAGTTGAAGATCAATTTCCTGATGAATATCTTTTTGCAATTTCTACTCAAACTCCTTGGTTTGCTGACATTGCTAATTATTTAGTTTTAGGAAAATTTCCTTCAATAATGAATGCAAGAGACAAGAGAAAAATCATTTATGACAGTGCAAAATATTCATGGGTTGCTAATAAGTTATACAAGACAGGTCCAGATCTTATTATTAGAAGATGTGTTCGGGAAGATGAGATGCCTGAGATTCTCAAAGCATGTCATGATGAACCTTGTGGCGGACACTTTGCTGATAAGAGGACAACTTATAAGGTCCTTCATTTAGGATATTATTGGCCATCCTTGTTTAAAGATGCTAAAGAGTATGTCAAAAGGTGTGACAGTTGCCAAAGGGTAGGGAAACCTTCTCCTTCAGGTGAGATGCCATTACAACCTCAGGTACACATTGAACCTTTTGAAAAATGGGCCTTGGATTTTGTAGGACCTATTAGTCCTCCATCGAGACAAAAAATATATATATATTAGTTTGCACTGATTATGTTACCAAATGGGTAGAGGCCAAGCCATTACTCTCTGCTACTGAAGCATCTATAGTTAATTTTCTTTTTGAGGATATTTTTACTCGTTTTGGTGTCCCAAGGGAAATTGTTACAGATCAAGGAGCTCAATTTACATCAAAGCTAGTGGAACAAATGATGGAGAGGTACAAAATTAGACACAGAAAATATACTCCCTATCATCCACAAGCAAATGGTCAAGTGGAATCTACTAATAAGGTCATTGAAGGGATCCTAACGAAGACTATTCATTTGCATAGAAGAGATTGGGTAGATAGGCTTCCTGAAGCCTTGTGGGCCTATAGAACTACATGGAGGAGCACAACAGGCCATACTCCTTATGAAATTTTTTATGGAAAGCAAGTTTTGTTTCCCATAGAGTTCCAGATTCAAACTTTCAAAATGGCAGTTCAGCTAGGACTTGATCTAACAGAGGCACAAAAGCAAAGATTGGAGCAGATTAATGAATTGGATGAGATCAGACAAGATGCAGTTCAGAAAACAAGTATAGTCCAACAACAAAGGACTAGATGGCATGACAAGTACATCAAGGAAAAGAAGTTCAAAGAAGGTGACTGGGCTCTCTTGTTTGATTCAAAGTTCAAGGATTTTCAAGGTAAATTCCAAACACATTGGCTTGGGCCATATGAAATTATAAGAATTTTTTACAATGGAGCAATAAAAATCAGGACAATAGATGAAGAGAAGGTTACTTTTCTTGTAAATGGTCATAGATTGAAGCTGTATCACAAGCCACTTTCAAGAGAAGAATTTGTCAAGAGATTTCAGGAAAACAGTAATGTGAAGTTAATGAAGAAGAATTTTTCTTCTTCAGCAACTTAGTTGAATTTTCTGAATTCAAAAGCATAAAAAAAAAAGGTATAAACATGAAAACTAATCATTGATTAGCATGTTTATACAGAAAAGATAGAATGAAAATCAGAATCTTTCTGACACTCTAGCTTTTCAAATTTGTTCTTTTTCTGCAAGCAACTATTACAAAATCATAAGTTCAAACCCATATTTCACTTATGATTCATTTCATTCCATTCATCTATACTTCATTTCATTCCATTTATCCATACTCCACTTCACTCCATACTTCATTCATTTCATTCCATGGTCCACCTCATTTTTCATCTCAGAGTTTTAAGAGTGATTTCTTTCTGCAATTGAATAATACAGATCATAAGTTGCAAGTCATTTTCCATACTTCACTCCACTTCATAATTGTGATTCATTTCATTCCATTATTCACTTCACTCATACTCCATTTCACCATACTTCATTATCCATTTTTAACTCATTTCATACAAACATTCCATTCATGCTTCAAACCTTTCCATTCCATGTTTTAAGACAGGTACATTCTGCAGCCAGCCATACATTCTGCAGCCAGAGATCCTGAAGGCACTATCCAGTAATCACTTGATTGAGCAACAAATTGATCCTGCATATCCAATACAACAAGAAAAATCAGAGTTATGAGGACTGAAGACCAATGAATTTTAAAGGAGGACAAGGCATATCAAAACCAAAAGAAAAAAAAATCAAAGGAAAGGCAAAGGTAAAAGTTATGAAATTATTATGGTAACAGATCATGAAAGTTTAGCATAGTTAAGTCATGTATGATTCAAAAAGGTTATTTTAATTAGTCGTGTTGATCATGCCTATCAAACCTATCATAAAAACTTTGGGCAAAATCCCTTCTATCTTGCCATATCCGATCATCATTTAAAACTTAACGGTTAACTACTAAAGTGATTTGATCAGTCACGTCACTAGGCCAAAGTATTTAATGATGATTTTGAATTTCTCGCAAAATATCTCCGTGGTATTTTCTTCCGTGATAACTCTCAACTCATTAAACTGTGTGAATAACCCGCACCGCATTATACTCATTTCATAAGTACTCCATATCATTTCTTTCCGCAGCCACTTCTTAGCCATTCCGGTCTGTATCTGTGGAGTAAAAACATATTTTTAACAGCCATTTTCACTGTGAGCAGAGTTCCGTAGCCAATTCTTAGCCATTCCGGTCTGTAAAATAGAGGAAACATCTGTGGAGTAAAAACATCTCTTTAATAGCCATTTTCACCGTGAGCAGAGGAGCAGTAATTTGAAGGTTGAAAAGATAAGTTATGGGTCTCATAGTAAGAACTGAACCAGTTGGAACCAAGTATTTGGAAGGCTATCCACAAATCAGAGAAATGCTACAACAGACTGGGTGGTTGCAATTTTTAGAAAAGTTCAGTGGTTTTCACAAAGAGGTGACTAAAACATTTGCACGGTCCTTCAATGGAGCGGAGGTCGAAATAGTAGATGTTAAATTCACCATTACAGAGGCTTTCATTGCAGAAGAAACAAAATTACCCAGGCAAGGAGAAAAGTGGTTCAAAAATAGGGAATTTCATAACGAGGCATGGAGACAAATACTCAAAACACCAGGTATGGATGTTTCCATTTTTAAGAAAGGTATTCCTAGCTTTGCACTGAAGAATAAATGGAGGAACATGTTGCTCATCTTGCAAAAATTTATAACTTATGAAGGAAGATTTGGTACCCTCTATGTTTATCATATTCGGTTAATGATGCATTTCTTAGGAGAAGAAATCAATTTTCCCCTTTTCCTACTTCATAGTCTGAAAAGAATGGCCTCAAATGTACAAAAGAGGGTTCAATTTCTGGAAACAACCTTGTATCACCATGGGTTATTCAAAATCTTAATTGAACATCATTTGGGAAAAATGGGAGATAATTGGGATGAGTTTATAATAAGGAATCATTTTGAGGAACCCAAGGAATCTCCACCTGAAGGCAAACCCATAAGAAGAAGCAGGAGAAAGGAAATTTCTAAGGTTGTTGAAACTAAAAATGGTAAATCAATACAAGAGGACAGCGAAGAGATGATTTCTGAGAAATTGGCTCAAATTAAAAAGCAGCTTAAGAAGGAAAGAATAATAAGAAAATATGCCAAAGAACGAGGAGAAGGGCCATCTCAACCGAGACGGAGCCACAGGCTTAGAGGTATACTAAAGAAAACAGAGGTTAGACAAACTGGAATCATAAACATTGAGGATGAAGAAACACCTACTGCTAGATCACCTGAGTATCAGTATGAGGAGGATTTTGATGAAGGAGCTCCTAAAATAGACCCAGCACAACAAGAAATTTACAATTATGTTGAGACACTAGAGAAGAGAGCTTCAGAAAGTAGAGACAGAATTCCTAGTCCACCAAAATCTGCAATTGATATGCTAAGAAGAGATAAATATGAGTTAGAAGTACTCAATAGGCATATCAAGAATGAGAATGAAATTTTAAGGGAGCAGGTTAAGCTCAAAGGTGATATGAATACCACTCTGTCTCTACAAATGAAAAAGTTGCACAAGGCTAGTGAAAGATTGAAGAAGAAAAACAAAAGGTTAAGCAGGGCACTTACAAATTTGAGATTCAAGTTAGTCATAAGGAAGCCAGAAGACCACTGACTGTCAGGAAAAGCAGAAGAAGAGGCTTAGATGTCCTAGCAGAGGTCTCAGAGTATATGGAATAGTTGCATGAGGACATGAAAAAGCCTTGCAGTGGGGGTATGTTGAGCCCCAAAGATGTCCTTCTTTTCCACCACATTTCACTTCATTTTCTTTGTCCCTCATCAATTACAGGTTTAAATGATCAATAGGATTGATTAGGATTACTTTAAGAATGTATATAATGACTAACTTTCTATGTTTTCATCATTTTGTTATTGTAGCAATTTTTAACTAGACTCGGCTACAGAACACAGTCATTCTGTAGCCAGTCGCCTATTCCGCAGCCGTTCTCATGTTAACGCAGGTTCCAGGTGTCACCTCAAGGAAAAATGAATATGGTCATATTCCACATCACTCCCCCATCATTTTTTTCTCTCCACAAAGTCTGAGCTCGAGTCTACAAGCGGTTATGCACGTGGGAAACCAAAACTAGGTGATAGACTTCTAATAGGACAAGGACTGTATAGATGTCCTTAATCATAGAATGAGGCCACCACCAGAGTCCTAGTTTGATTTTAGTTTGGAAATACAATTACTCCTGTTTTATCTCAAAGACAGTTATGTAATTTTGTTATAAGTATGGCTCGGGAGACCGAGAAACAACTTAGCTAGATTTATGTTTTATTGCTAGATCTCAGAAGACCGTAAATACTCTGTTTTGAAGAATTTCTCCTTTAATGAAAGAAGCATCACTTTATTGCAAGAGATGAGTCAATATTGAGTATATTTGTGTGCTAATCCGGTGGTAGAGGGCCCCTGCTACCTGAGAAGCTTTGTTCATATGGTTTAGATAAGTAACTTAGCCTTGTTTCATTCTTAGTTTAATTAATTTTCTGAACTTTGTGTTTTTATACTTACTTGCAGCGGATGCCACAGTTAGTCTTATCCTTACAAACTCTTCCAAAATACCACTCACATTGGATGGGATATAACTGTAGTATTTAGGAGTTAGTTTCATTTCTCTGAACTTTATGATTTTGTGCTCAATTACATCAGTTGTTACAGCTAGTCGTGATCTTATAAACTCTTCCAAAATATCACTAACTCTAGATGAGACATAGCTGTGGTGTTTTAGAGCTTTGTTGTGTTTTGTTGAATTGTATGCTTTCATGCTCATTTACATAACATGTTGCAGCTAGTCCTGTTCCATAAATTATTCCAAAATACCACTAATTCTGAATGAGACAGAGCTGAGACATTTTAGTGATTAGTTGCATCTTTAGTCTAGTTGTAGTACTCCGGAGGTAGATGTCACTCTAGTTTAATTCTATCACTGTGTTTCAAGTTTGATAATGGCACTCTAGTATAACTCTGTTCACTGTACTTTAAGTTAGATTAGTGACATTCTAGTTCAGTTCCAGTTCATTGTATTTCAAAGTTAGGCTAAAAGCATTCTAGTTTAGTTGTGATCACTGTGTTTCAAGTTTGATCAATTGAATTCTAGTTCAGTGTTATCCATTGTTCTTTAAGTTGTGTTAACTGTCAAAATTAGACTTCATGGCCTTCACTATTTACAAACTAATCTTGTTCCGACTTTCTATTAATGCATCATCATATGAACATGAATGAATTAGTGATATCAGTTTAAGGCCTTGATTGTTCTGCAATCTTTTGCAATTTCACAAATAAGCCTTTTTTCCAAAAAAAACTATTTTAGAAAATCTCTAACTTTCGAATAAGGCTTAGTAGTGACAAGAGGAGCTGCATAATGGATTGATCTTAGCATTACAAGTTAATTCAGAGGAAAAATCTTATTGTGCTACAAATAGTCTTTTTCCAATTGTGTTCCAATAAACTTTTAGCCATGGATGAGATTCTTTGTAATATTGTAAGATGGTTGTTTACTTAGGAGAACCTGATTTGTACTAAACTTGTCCTTTTCTCAAGCTATTCCAACATATTTCTAATGAATGAATTGGATGACTTTATGTTATGAGTTATTGAGTTCATGTTGTGATTTATTTTCTTGCTATGAGTCATTATCAAACTTTTCATTTTCTGTTATTTAGTATAGGCTTTTCTCTGTTTTTAGTATGACCAACAACTGTTCTTTTTCAACATTTAGTTCTTTTCCTTCTTAACATAAAACCACAAAACCAAAAGCATCATAAAAACAATAAACACAACGTAGTGAGAAACAGATACCTAGGCACATATAGTGCACCTCACTTCAGCAGTTTACTGACCCTGGTTGATAATTTATGACCTCAATTTAGGAACACTAAGTTGAGCACAACAATTCTTTAGCCCTAGCGTTATTTCTGCAGCAGGATATTGTTGAGTTGCAGGGTGTTGCAGTGGAGGATTCTCACAACACTTCCAGGTCTGTTTCTCAGTAGAGGGTGCCTTCCTTCTCTTGAGAAATCAACTAGGGAGAATTATGAGCATATTTCGTATCTTGGCAGTAGGCCAAAGTGGTTCTCATCTCCTACAGCGTAGTCCCTTGCAGGAACTGTGTCATTTTTCACAGAGTTGCTGCAGCAGGGTTAACACCCTTGTTTCTGAGCTAGTTTCCTAGGGAAAGGGCCAACCCTTCTCCCGAAAAGCTAGAGGAAGTGATCCTCATCCCTATTTTGTATTATTCAGATATATTTCTGTAATGTTATAGTAAGACTACATTTTCTGAGCTGAATATTCAGATCTTCTCTTTCTTGTACATATGTTTCATGAAACCCTTGCTGGGTTAGCTTTATAATACAATAAGGAGGTTAGATATTAATTTTCTTGGCATATTATTCCATAAAACTCCAGATCCATGCTATTTTATCATTAGACTATAGAAACCCTCATTAAATAACGCTGTACATGCTTCATTATTTTTCTGCATAACTCAAGTCACGGGATTTGGCTATTTTTGAGTTGATAGGGAGCCGGGAGGTCTGTTTAACATATCAAAAGGGATTGATTTCTAATCCACTTTTGTATGTGAAGGCATAACATCCTATTCTAAGGGAACCCAGTGTTATTTCACCCAGTAAAAACTCAGATCTTCAGAAATAACGTTTTTAGGGTCTAATTTCTGCATTTTCCCCACTTGGGAATGTGTAGACATTCTTCTTTTACTGTTGTTTCACTCATTTGATGGCTATTTGTTTTTGAACACATAATATGAGTCTATTTTTTGGATCTCCACATTTGGAATATCTTAAGATATTCCCAATAGTGTAGAATTTCCCTATTTTGGGATATTATAGTGGTATCAAAGCTTCAATCTTGGCTCAGCCTGTGGAACTCAACCATGCAGCTATCCAGAGAAGGAGATATGAATAGAAATAATGCTCCATTATGTGGAGGAAAAAGGGAATATAGGCTTACAAATCTTCTTCCAAAATCTGTACTGTGCATCAATGAAAATCTTAAGAAGATGAGAGGAGAGATGGAATCTCCCGAGGAGTTTGGATCTATAGCTAGATCTAGATTGGTACATGATAGGTTTGATCATGCAGCTACATCCTATTATGCACAGCGCAGTAAAATGCCCAGGATTTCTATGAGAGAGATGAAAGAAGAGGAAATGCCGGAGAAGGGAACTCTTAGTAATTTTCTGCAAGAGTATGAGTCTCAAACTGAGAAGTTGAGATCATATTACTTTCAAAGAGTTTTGCAAGATCAAGGTGGAGAGGAGCCAGATGCATAACATGGATATATTTTCTCTATCTACCTTTGATGGATCCCCAACTTGCTCAACCAAAGCTTGGGTGGAGGAGTTGTGTATTTATTTGTAGCAGCACCCAGTTTTTGAAGAAGGAACCATCAGAGTTGCAGCGCTGCACTTTGAAGATAAGGTCTATTCTTGGTGGATGTTTGATTCATTTACATTGAAAAATGTTAATACTTATTATTTTTCAAATTTCACTAAAATATTGGTAGAAATATTCGATACAAAACATGAGACAATCCAACCAATGAAAGTTTTGCATAAGTTGGGAGGACCTGCAAACTCAAAACCACTTCAGAAACCTATTGGAGGAGGTCATATCTTGCATGATACCTTGCTGGAGGCAAGATATTTATTTCATAACCTTGTACAAGAGGGCATGAAGGGTCCTTTTGCAAAGAAGGAACCTCTTATTGAGCACTTACCTCCTACTCATATTGAAGATGAAGAAAAGGATGGGGGTTACAACGCTGTCACATCTAGAGCACATCTAGTGCCTCATGTAGAGGAAGGAGGAGCACATGCTCCAACAGGAGGATTTCTTGTGTCATTGCAAGAAGTTCCCCATGATCTCACATATGGGAGGCAAAGTAAAATCAATGAGCAACATGATTGTGAGATGATGTTGATGGAAGGAGAAGGTAGGGAGGAAGGACATCATCACTTGATGAGGAGCACACACCCCTATTTATTTCAGAGAGATGGAGCAAGGAGGATGGAGATTGGTTTGCGCTGTGAGGGAAAGGGCAAGGTTTCCCAACCATATGAACAATCTTCTCTTACCATGGATGTCTCACTACATGGAGGCATTCCACCGGGGAGGCCACCAGACTTGGAGTTGGTAAGAGAAATCTTGCCATTTGGTTCACCACTCTTGGAATTTGGAGAGGTGAAGAGTTTTAGAGGATAATTTGGCATGGGGGATGTCAAAGTATTAGGCAGCAGAATGAAGAGAGTTTACATGCCAGATCACCAGCATTGTCTCTTAGGAGGATTGATCCTTATTGGAGATCTCAGCTCTTAGTAGAGTACTCCAAGGATCTTGGTGCATGCATGGTTCTTGATGACCCGGATAGAGATGATGAGTATATGGTGGATGATATGTTCATCTATTCACATGGCAGAGTCTTCTTGACTAGAGCTTCTAGTCTCAAGGAGGAGTTTCTACTTGCAACACATGAGGAATTCTTTTCCATGCATTTTGATGGATATCTTTCCTTGGCAGAGGAGTTCATTTGGGAGGGCATTCAGCATGACATATTTCAGCATATGGAGAGATGCATAGCCTGGATGGTGATAGAGAGGATGTCACAACCACCTTCCTACTCATTGGGAGTGAGGGAGCATTTTCAGTTGAGCCATTTCAACTCAAGACCTCAAGTGCATGATGGAGAATGTACAATTTCACCTTATGTTTTGTATTTCTTGTCTTTTTATGAGGAGCATATTGTACCAAGGATGGTTATTCCTTCTTGTATATTTTATAATGATGTACTTGAAGCCATTTGTAGCATTGATATTGGCTATCTCATTGGTGGTTTGTGGGGGAAGCCACATGATTTTTGGTGTGCACCATTGACACCCTTTTGTACTCTCATGTTTATATCTTATAAGATAATTGTGGCAGCAAAAAAGTTGTTGGAAAAGCACTTGTTTTTGTTTGATTTGATGCAGGAAAGGAATGCACTGCACTGGTTCCTTGTGTGGGACCTTGATCCACTTTCTGGTTGTCATGTAACAACTTGTTTCTATTGGTTTTTTCTTCCATGTATTGCTAATATCTCTATGTTCATGAGAAGATTTGTTTGGGGAGTGGGATATGTGTTGAAGATGCCCATTGGGAGAATGATTCTCCCTACTTTGCATGATGCATGTTTCAGGAGAAGCAATGGGCAGCCCATGATTGCCAAGTTACATCTCTCTTCTTCATGTGGGAAAATCCATTTGGAGAACTTGAGTTTTTGGAGGAGGCACTTCATGGTTTATTTGTTTGATGGGGTATCTTGGGCCACTCTTGGAGGTCATGATATTTCAGCCCAAGATCAACAGTAGCCCCATACCTACCATAAATGGAGAGAGAAACCACTTGGTTGGGAGGATCCAATCTCTCCATGTAGCCCCAACACATTGTATGAACCAAGGGTTGAGGATCTTTTTGAGCTAACTAGATTGACTCATTTCATTTGGATGATAGCATGGGTATGGGAGCCACTCATTGGGAATCATATTCCCCATGTTCATCAGCACTCCTACCTTGAGGAGGCCATTGGACAGTAGGGAGGTTTCCACTTACATCTTCCACCTTTCTATGGTGTGAGCCATATGGTTTTGCATGCTTGGGAGGAAACATTGGAGGACAGATTTGTAGCAGATCATGTTGAGCAGTGGTGGAGACTTTTTTGATGAGGAGGCCACAAGAAGAGGAGGGGAGGATTTTTCTCTCCTTATACAGTTGCTTGAGGACAAGCAACATTTTGGAGGGGAGGACTGTAATATTCTAAATTTTTAGCCTTCAAGCTAAATGGAATATTAGAGTTGTTTCATCACTAGATAGTTGAATAAATGGGTAGGGAGACCCATTAACCTCTTTAGAAGGATCAATAACACTCCTAATGTAGAAGGAGCAAGAATAAGCAACTTATTTGAGCACCCTTGGGTGTGAATAGAGATGGGATCATGTTGATTCAGCCAACTTTGACCAAGTCAACAAAGTTGTCTAGATACATTGAACCACCTTGATGGACATCGCAGTTTTGGTGGAAGACAACTTGCATGAGCTTGATGGCACATGTGGATGGGACCCAGTGATGAGAGGTTCAATTGCTACATAAGGAAAGGATGGAGGTCTTTTTTAGGCATGCTTTTGTATTTCTATCTTTGATCTAGTCTATTTAGACTTGGCTTCCTCTTACTGTTTAGCAGGGTAGCACTGGGTGTTCCCAAGCGGGAATCCCACCTCTTCCCTTGAGAGGCCTCTTGGGAGAGCTTGTTTGGTATTTCTCCACATCCAGGGTTAAGGCCAAGCATCATTCTTCAGCCCTAGTGTTATTTCTACAACAAGATATTGCTGAGTTGCAGGGTGTTGCAGTGGAGGATTCTCACACCACTTCCAAGTCTGTTTCTCAGTAGAGGGTGCCTTCCTTCTCTTGAGAAATCAGCTAGGGAGAATTCTGAGCATATTTCATATCTTGGCAGCAGGCCAAAGTGGTTCTCATCTCCTACAGTGCATTCCCTTGCAGGAACTGCGTCATTTTTCACAGAGTTGCTGCGGCAGGGTTAAGACCCTTGTTTCTGAGCTAGTTTCCTAGGGAAAGGGCCAACCCTTCTCCCGGAAAGCTAGAGGAAGGGACCCTCATCCCTCTTTTGTATTATTCAGCTATATTTCTATAATTTTGCAGTAAGACTACAATTTCTGAGCTGAATATTCAAATATTCTCTTTCTTGTACATGTGTTTCATGAAACCCCTTGTTGGGTTAGCTTTATAATACAATAAGAAGGTCATATCTTCATTTTCTTGGCATATTATTCCATAAAACTCCAGATCCATTCTATTTTATCATTAGACTACAGAAACCCTCATTAAATAACATTGTACATGCTTCATTCTTTTTCTGCATAACTCAAGTCATGGGATTTGGCTATTTTTGAGCTGATAGGGAGCCGAGAGGTCTGTTTAACATATCAAAAGGGATTTATTTCTGATCCCCTTTTGTATGTGAGGGCCTAAAATCATATGCTAATGGAAACCAGTGTTATTTCACCCAGTAAAAATGTAGATCTTCAGAAATAACGTTTTCAAGGTCTAATTTCTGTATTTTCTCCACTTGGGAATGTGTAGACATTCGTCTTTTGCTGTTGTTTCAGTCATTTGATGGCTATGTGTTTTTGAACACATAATATGAGTCTATTTGTTGGATCTCCACATTTGGAATATCTTAAGATATTCCCAATAGTGTAGAATTTCCCTATTTTGGGATATTACAAAATGAGAAGCCTTTCAAACATAAGTTGAGGAGGATTAATCCACTTCTCATGCCTCTAATTGAGAAGGAAATTAAGAAGCTCTTTGATGCAAAAATTATTGTCCCTATTAGATTCTCAAATTGGCTTGCTAACTTGGTACCAGTCAGAAAAAAGAGTGGAACTTGAACAAAGCTTCTCTGAAGGACAATTACCCTCTCCCTAAGATGGATCAAATTCTGCAGAATATTGTTGGTTCCCAAAGGATGTCTATGCTAGATGGTTTTTCAGGATACAATTAGATACTAGTGCACCTAGAAGACCAGTAGAAAACTTCCTTTAGTACACCATGGGGGAAATTCATGTATACCAAGATGCCCTTTGGTTTGATGAATGCAGGAGCGACCTTTCAAAGAGAAATGGAAATTTCCTTTGCTGAGGAGAAGGATAAGTTGGTGGTTGTCTATCTGGATGACATAACAGTATTTTCAAGAAGAGAGAAAGACCATTTAAAGCATCTGGAGAAAGTTCTGCTGAAGTGTAGAAGGTTTGGTATTTCTCTTAACCCCACTAAGAGTAATTTTTCTTTAACTTTTGTAAAGTTTCTTGGCCATATTATATGTAAGGATGAGACAAATATTGATCCAAACAGAGTCAATTCCATTCAGAAAGTAGATCTTCCTAGAAGCAGGAAGGAAATTCAATATTTCCTTGGAAGAGTGAATTTTGTTAGAAGGTTTATTCCCAACTTTGCTGAGATTGTCAAAGATATAACCAAGATGCTGAAGAAAGGAGTTGACATTAAATGGAAAGTTGAAGTAAAGAAGTCATTTAAATAAATTAAGAAGGCACTCACTCAGTCCCCAGTTTTGATTAGCCCATATTTTTCAAAGGAATTTATGGTTTATACATTTGCATCAGAAAACACAATTTCTAGAGTTTTGTTGCAAAAAGGACAAAAAGGTACAGAGAAACCCATTTCATTCTTTAGCAGAACCCTTGCTAACTCAGAGCTGAAGTACAACATAATAGAAAAAAAAGCATATGCTTTGGTCAAAGCCATCAAAGACTTCAAAATTTATATTCTGCATTCTCATGTCATAGCATTTGTGCCTAATGCTGTAGTGAAGGACGTCTTGACTCAAGCTAATCTTGATGGTAAGAGAGGGAAGTGGATAGCTAACTTGCTGGAGTATGATATAGAAATCATACCTACAAAATTGGTGAAAGGTCAGGGGCTAGCAAAGCTGATGGCACAGTCCAATTTTGACTGTCTTGATATGAATTTTATTGCAGAAATTTCAGAATTATCAGATGAAGATGAAGAGCTGATTCCTATTGAAGAGAAGTACATTCTATCTAACTGGTACATAGAAATTGTATTTATCTTACATCATCATAGAGCTCCTACTGAATTGACTAAATCTAAAGCAAGGTTTGTGAAGCTGAAATCTCTGAGGTACTGCATCATAGCTAAAAATCTATACTGGAAAGATACTGGTGGCATTCTTTTGAATTGTCTTTTGGAAGAGGAAGCTGAAAAAGTGATTGAAGAGTTCCATAAAGGAGATTCTGGAGGTCATCACTATTGGAAGGCCACAACAAATAAAATTCTCAGAGCAGGGTACTACTGGCCTACCATGTTGAAAGATGTTCATAAGAAGATAGCTGCCTGCCATGAATGTCAGATTTCTGATGGCAAGAAAAAGCTTGTTCCTTTACCCTTGATGCCAATTTATGTTGAGGCACCATTCCAACAGTGGGGGCTAGATTTTATTGGTGAAATACATCCATCATTTTTAGGGCAGCATCACTAGATCCTGACAAAAACTGATTATTTCACCAAGTGGATTGAAGTAATCCCAACAAGGCAAGAAAATGATTCAGTCATCATTCAATTCTTAGAGAATAACATATTGTCCACGTTTGGTTGTCCTATGAAGATTATTGTAATATTCCCAAATGGGAAAAGCAGTGATATAGTGCATGAATATGGAAATAGCAACAAGTATTAACACATTACATGTGAGCCAAATGATAGATCCATGGTATTATGTATAACAATAATAAATAAGTACAAAATCTTGGGGATCAAGCCCCTCAAGATAGGCAAAAGAAGCCTCCAATGCCAAAATGCACCCAAAAATAGGTAATACACTGCTACACAAAGTACTGAAGCAAGCATAGCACGGTTTATGGACTAATACTGCAGCTGGAACATATACATAAATTGATCTAATATGATCATGCTCATACAAGGCCAAAAATGGAGATCTATGCTCCCATGCACTTTTCCAAGGCAACCCAGGAAGGGTTTCCGGGAATACACAAAATATGATTGGTGGATCTAAAGCCTTAGGGATAAAGATGCATTGCAACTAAAGCACATAGAAGGATGTGGTTGAATCTAATGTAGATCTGAAAGAACATCTCCAAAAATATTCTCTCAATGAAGGGCTAATCCCTTCAATGGAAAGAAAACACTCCAAATGGAGCACCAAACTTACCCCTGCAACATCTCACTAAAATAACGTAGATCTAGACTGGAACTACACTGTAGGGGATAAAATCACCTTGGCCTATTACCAAATATATAAAATAATCCCAAGGGGCTCCTTTACTGGTCTCCCAATGAAAGGAAACCTTCCTCCACTGCAAAACTAGCTCAGAAAACACCCAATAAGATCTTCCATTGCTGCACCCTGCAACTCAGAACATCTCTCAATAGAAATTGCGTTGTACCACAATATTGAAGCTTGGTCTGAAACCTGAATATGGAAATGTAGTGAAAATCTCTTCCAAGGGGCCTCTCAAGGACAAAGGTGGGATTCCTGATCAGGAACACCCAGTGCTAAACAACACTGCAATATTACCTAAACAACTGAAGAAAGCTTATATGTCTAAATATACCATACAATAAAAACATAACATATCATAACACGAATAATATGGCTTCCATCCTTTTCTTTATATAAAAATGAGCTTCCAAACCCTAAGCCCCATCCATTAATGACACTACTTTCATGCAATGTGTCTCCATCTAAAACTGTGTCGTCCCTCACTGAATGCCACTCCTCCATGATAACGCTATTGATTTGGTCAAGGTTGACCCAGTCCACATGCTTTAGCCCCTTTTCACACCTAAGGGTGTTTTATTAAGCTGAAAAGATGATCCACTTTCACATGAGAAGTGGTTTTATTCCTAATAAAGAGATTTATGGGTCTCACTACCCAGTTATTCATCAAACAAGAAAGAAAAATTATATTTTAATATTCCAATTAGTTGTATGCTAATTTAAGAATATTACAATCCTCTCCCTCCCAAATGTTGCTTGTCCTCAAGAAACTGCAAGGATATATTTGCAAAATTTAGGGAACCTTCATCCTCATGTGAAGCTCCATCCTCCAAGCTATCATCCATATAAAATGAACCACCCTCCAAAATGGTAATTCATAGAAAAACTCCTCCCATGTGAGAGGCTCCTCCCAAAGACATAATTCAATCATATGGATCCCTTCATAAGGAAAAAAGTGATATAATGTAGCAACCATAAAATGTCCCATGCTCCCCTTGAAGCATGAAGAAATGTGGGAAGTTTCATTCCCAATGGACACACCCAACCAATGTGTCATCCCTCCAATAATGTCCCAAACAATAATAAGAACATCATCAAGATATGGGATCACAATCAAAGTCATGCTAGCTGCCATATGTAGTAATGGAGAAGGAAAATGGTCCCTCAAGTGCCTGTAATATTCCTAATTAGCCATGAGATAGTTGGAATATTCAATTTTGTCTTATTGCTTTGTTTAAAGAATAAAAGAGCAAAGGAGGTCCATAATACTCCCTAATAATGAATAAATCAATGCCAAATGTGAAAGAGACAAATATTGACAACTTAATGTAAGCACCCTTGGTGTGAAAGGGGTTGGATCACTTTGACTGGGTCAACCTTGACCAAATCAACAGCACTGTCATGGAGGAGTGGCCATCAATGAGGGACAACGTAGTTTTAGATGGAGATGCTTTTTGTGAATGTAGTGATCTTTTTGGATGGGGCTTAGGGTTTGCAAGCTCATAAATTATAAAAGGAAGAGGATGGTAGCCATTATTTATTATGTATGTTGACATATGATTTTCTGAATATATGGTCTATTTATACATATATCTTTCTCTTTTTTTTTAGCTGAGATAGAGTGTTGTTTAGCACAGGGTGTTCCTGATCAAGAATCCCACCTCTTTCCTTGAGAGGCCTCTTGGGAGAGTTTGTACTACATTGTCCACTATCTGGCTTAAGGCCAATCTTATTATTTCAACTACAACGCAGATCTTGTTGAGGGTTTGGTTGTTTTTGCAAGCTGCAGCAAGTGGAGACTAGATCTCTATATCTAGGCCATTTCATTGCTCATTTTTAGTGGAGGAGTTTTCCACTTCATTAGGAGGACAATATTGAAGGGCTTCGAGCTCATTTTTAGATCTTGGCATTAGGCCAACCATATTTTTATCCCTATAGCATAGTTTACTTCCAGAGCTACGTTATTTCTGTAGGAGGAGTTGCAGGGTGGTTTGGCACACCATTTGGAGAGCTGATTTTCTAGTGAAGGGGATCTGCCTTTCACTTTGAAGATCTATTGGAGGAGGCTATTCTATTGCTCATATCAGATCAGCCACACTTTCTAGATCTGTATTTTTTATTAGATCTGTAGTCTTAGATCTCAGATCTACAACTTGTACTTGGTGTTTTGCTGAAAACCCTTGAGGGGTTCTAGAGAGGAGCTTGTATAGTGCTCAGATCTGATATAGATATATCTTTTGAGGCACATATTAGCTCTAGATCTGATGTATAATCAACTGCTGTAGCAGAGCCAATAAAATAATGATGTAAGGGTTTTCCAACTTTTATATATGGTTGCAACACCTCATATTGAGGGATTTTGTTCATTGGGGGCTTGTATTTCCTGTTATGCATCTTATGTAATATTCCTAACTTCACATGCAGCTATTTGGAATATTAATTTTGCTCCAAACACATAGTTAGATTAACAAATGGGTGGGGAGGCCCATAAATATTTTTGGCAACAATAAAATTCTTTTAATGGGAAAGGGATCATATTCATAATTGGATAAAACCACCTTCATGTGTAAACAAAGGCTAAATGCATGTGGACTAAGTCAAGTTTGACCAAGTCAACAAAGCTAAGATGGAGGATGTGGAACATTAATGAAGATAAATAAGTGGGAATATAGATCTATTTAGATAATTAGAATAAATCCACATTAATTTTGGAAGAGGAATTTGCATGGAGATCCAGTCAAGATTGACCAAATCCATCAGCACTGTTATGGAGGAGTGATATTGATGATGGGACAACGTAGTTTTGGAGGGAGATTCATTGCATGAAGATGGAAACCCTAATGAGTGGAACCCAAGGTGAGAAGGCTCACATTGTTTGTAAGGAGGAGGATGGTATCCATATGGGGTTAGCTTATGATTATGATTTTCTGAGTATATGGTCTGTTTAGACATATTTCTTTCTCTGGCTGTTTAGATGAGATAGAGTGTTGTTTAGCACAAGGTCTTCCTGTTTAGGAATTCCTTCTCTTTCCTTAAGGAGCTCTTGGAAGAGTCTTGCACCATATTTTCCACTATCTGGCTTGAGGCCAAGCTTCATCTTCCTTTGACAGCGCAGATCCTGTTGAGGATTTTTCTGTTTTAGTAAGCTGCAGCAAGTGGAGATTAGATCTTCATATCTAGTCCATTTCAGTGCTTCTTTTCAGTGGAGGAGTGTTCTAATCCATTGGAAGGAAAATATTGAAGGTATTGAGCTTAATTTTCATATATTGGCTGCAGGCCAACAGTATGTTGTCCCCTACAATGCAGGAGAAGTCCAGATTTGCGTAATTTCTAAAGGAGTTGCTGCAGGGTGATTCAATGCACCATTTAGAGAGCTGATTTTCTGAGTGTTGGGGATCTTCCCTTCACTTTGGAGATCTGTTGGAGGAGATCATTTTCTTGTTTATATCAGATCAGATCCACTTTCCAGATCTGAATATTTCCATAGATCTGCAATCTTAGATCTCAGATATACACTTTGTACATGGTGTTTTGCTGAAAACCCCAAGGTGGATTGGAAAAAGAGCTTATATAGTGCATGGATCTGCTATAGATATAGATTTTTGTCCACATACTTGCTATAGATCTAATGTATAACCTAATTTTGTTTCATATGTAATAAAATAACTTTTTCATGGTATTCCAGCTTTCATACATGGTTGCAGTCCCTATTTTTTCATGATTTTGAGCTATTTATGGCATGGGAGGCTTGTTTAACTATGCAATAGTGATTTGTTTCTGCTTTCCTTTCAGATATAGTTACTATAATATTAAAAATAATGGATCCATGAGCTTTATTTAACTTTCATTGCATACATTTCTGAAAAATGTGGTATTTTGGCATGGATTACTGAGTTTTCCCATTTGGGAATATTATAGTGGTATCAGAGCATGATATTTGGCTCAGCTTGTGAGTTTCAAGCCAAGATGCTATAGAAGAAGATAAAGATCAAAATGATGGGAGGAATGAGTTTCATCTCATCTCTTTTTAGATCTAAGAAGGACCTCACCAAGGAGGTCAAGCAAAGAAGAAGTGAAACCAAGTTAGGTTTTCAAGATGAGGAAGGTCCATGTACTCCCTATTAGCAAAAATAAGATTTGATATTGCGTAAAGCTCCAAAGAAACATACTATGGCCTTTTCTGTGAAAGATAAGAGGCATAGAAATGAAGAATACTTAGATCATGAGATTTTAAGTGATTATCTTGCAGAATATAAGTCTCAACCTAGAGCTATCAAGAAGAATCTAACTCTTCCATAGTTCATTCAACTCAAAGAAGAAAGGAGACCTTGCAGCAATAGGAGAATGAAGGGAAATATATTTATATTTTCTACCTTTGATGGGTCATCCTCTTGCAGATCAAAGGCTTGGGGAAGGAATTTGGATGCATTTTTTTTGCTACATCCCGTAGCAGAGAAAGAAGCTGTTGAGATTGCAACGCTGCACCTTCAAGGTGAAGCAAAAAATTGGTGTTTCAGCCATTTGAGTCATGAAAGAGTGACTGCATATGTATATTTTACTCAAAGGTTGATCAAGAAGTTTGATAATAAGAATCCTTCACCACCACTTACTGCAGGAGCGTTTGTTTCAGGAGGAAGGCCACTTGCACCTTTGCAAAGTGATCTTGATCTCTTGATATCTAGAGTCCCATGCACCATTTTGGAGATGCATGAAGAAGAAGAGACTTGTACCAGTGTTGATGAAGCCATAAAATAAAAACCATCATCATCAATAGTTGGGGAAGCCATCACACTGGAAGGAGGAACCCTTGTAGCAGTACAAGATGTTCCCAAGTTTTACCACGGTATGCACATGTTTCCATTTCTTGTTATTTCAATACAACATGTGGAGGATGATGGGAATGTACCATTCCATGGCCAAGGGTCAAAATATATTGCTGATTTGGAGCAACAAACTTTCACTGCGCTGAGCAGCCTTGATTTATTCAAGGAGGAGACCAACAATCATCCTAGTGTATCATTGTTGAGACACACACAACCCTTGAGGTTGGGATGTAGATTCTTGGAGGATGGGAAGAGTATTGTATTGAAAAATACATTGCAAGACTATGTGTTCAACATTGGACATGATCTTTAGGCAGCAACTGTACCATCATGGAGATCAATAGCGCTGTCATTGAACAAAAATGATGAGTTGGGGGGCCAACCATTGTTGGAACATTCCAATGAACTTCCCATATGTATAAAAAAGGATAAGCAGATAGATGATGGAGGACATCTTATGATAGATAACATCTCTCATGTTTGTGTTGGATACTTCTTGATGAGCCCTACACATCATGATGGGAGGTTTTTTCCTACCACCTATTTGGATCCTTATGGGATCAACTTGGTCATTGAAGAGATTGCATTTCAACATCCCATGAAATGCAAAGACAAAAATCTGATTTGGGAGGAAGGTATTCTCCATTGGAGGAATGCCACTTTTGGACATGATGATAGACACTCACCATGGGTTGGATGGGTGATGTTGATGAGCAAGAGGTTGAGGAACCACTTGTAGATCTATGACACTAGACATCAGGATGCAAGACTGCGTTGGCTACTCTTGAAAGAGTTTGGTCATCCTATGACACATTCTATTTCAAAGGGTATGTGGATGGATGGAACTTGGCATGGCACTTACATCATATGGAAGCAAGGAGTTTGGGTGTATTGGAATGATGTGATATCTTTAATATAAACTCTCATGTTGTTTCTCCATGACTTATATGATGATGGCGTGGAGAGGCAATTAGAGCTATTGTTTCTTTGATTGTTATTGAGAGAGTATGGGCTGATCTTATCCCATACTTTGCATGATGTTGCAAGAGTAGGAGATGGCACTATCATGGTGCAAAGGGGCTACTCTTTAACCTTGGAAGATGAGGAGGTGCTTCCACTTTGGGAAGGATCTCTCACATATAGCAGCATTATGTTTGATGGTGACTTTGACATGAGGGTTGTCAAAGGATGGAGCTATGAGATGACAGGAGCCTTATTACAAAGGCCAACAACGTTATCACTTGGGAGCTTGGGTTTTTTGATGGAGTGTTCCTAGGATCACTTCACATATGATGCACTTAGGAGGCATGTAGGAGATGAGGGTGATGGAATAGTGGATGGAGACATCTATTACCATGATATGATCTTCTTGACTTGGATTTTCAAGCATAAGAAGAGAGATCTACATGCATCACTTATGGGTTTTTTTTCCATGCACCTTGATGCATACCATTCCTTGCTGGAGGGGTTCACTTGGGATGGCATCCAACAAGATGTATATTAACATATGGGGAGATGCATAGCCTGGATGATGATGGAGAGGTTGTCACAACATCTTCCCTACTCATTTGGAGTGAGGGAGAAATTTCAATTGAGCCATTTCAACTCAATGACCAAAGTACATGATAGGGGATGTATATTTATGCTTTATGATTTGTACTCCTTTATTTTTTATGAGAAGAATATTGTACCAAGTAGGGTCTTTCATTCTTTTATTTTGTATTGTGATGTACTTGAGGCCATTTGCAGCATTGATGTTGGCCATTCTATTTGTGGTTTGTGGAGGATGCCACATGATTTTTGGTGTGCACCTTTGGCACCAAGTTTTACTTTCATGATTTCATCTTGTAGGATGATTGTGGCAGCAAACAAGTGGCTGAAAAGACACTTGTTATACTTTGTATTGAGGTAGGGAAGGGATGCACTGTGCTGGTTCCACATATGGAACTATGATCCACCTCCTGGTTGTCATATGGCAACTTGTTTTTATCTATTTTTTCTTCCATGTATTGATGATGTTCTTGTTCTTATAGGAAGCTTTGTTGGGAGGATGGCAAAAGAGTTGGAGGTGCCCATTGGGAGTATGATTCTCCATACCTCATATGTTACATGTTTTAGGAGAAACAATGGGAAAACCATGATTGCCACACTACACCTCTTGTCTTCATATGGAAGGAGCCATTTGGGGAACTTGAGTTCTTGGGAGAGGCACTTCATCGATGTTCTGATTGGTGGGGTGACTTGGATCATTCTTGGAGGTCGTGATATTTCATCCCAAGATCAACAGCAGCCCCATACATATCATAAGTGGAGAGAGAAGTAGCGTGCGATGGAAATTTTAGTCCCACATATTCAGCTATGCAACCCACCTTCTTTGCAGGAGCCTAAGGTGGAGGAGATGTTTCATGAGTTACCATGTTGGAGGGTGACTCACTTTTTGTGGATGATAGCTTGGGGATGGAGGCTTCAAATGGGGATGATGATTCCCAATATATTTCAAATTCCATGCCTCAAGAAGGCCTCTAGACCACATATAGTTGTTTCCATGTATATCCCACTTTTTCATGATGAGAGCCATATGGAATTTTCACCAAAGGCATACTTTTACACATGGGAGGAACAACTTGAGGACATATTGTTGAAAAAGAATATTTTTCTTTGGAGGAACTTATCACTTGAGGATGCTACGGGAGGAAGAGGGGAGGCTCTTCAGTCCTATCCTTGCAGTTGCATGAGGACAAGAAACATTTGAGAGGGGAGGACTGTAATATTCCTAAATTAGCATGCAACTAGTTGGAATATTAATTTGCTCCAAACACATAGTTAGATTAATAAATGGGTGGGGAGGCCCATAAATATTTTTGGCAGAAATAAAATCCCTCTTAATGGGAAAGGGATCATATTCATAACTGGATAGAACCACCTTCATGTGTAAACAAAGGCTAAATGCATGTGGACTAAGTCATGTTTGGCCAAGTCAACAAAGCTAAGATGGAGGATGTGGAACATTAATGAAGATAACTCAATGGGAATATAGATCTATTTAGATAGTTAGAATAAAGCCACATTAAGTGTGGAAGAGGGCTTTGCATGGAGATCCAGTCAAGATTGACCAAATCCATCAGCGCTGTTATGGAGGAGTGATATTGATGATGGGACAATGCAGTTTTGGAGGGAGATTCATTGCATGAAAATGGAAACTCTAATGAGTGGGACCCAAGGTGAGAAGGCTCACATTGTTTATAAGGAGGAGGATGGCAGCCATATGGGGTTAGCTTATGATTATGATTTTCTATGTATATGGTCTATTTAGACATATTTCTTTCTCTGGTTGTTTAGCTGAGATAGAGTGTTGTTTAGCACAAGGTCTTCCTGTTTAGGAATTACTTCTCTTTCCTTGAGGAGCTCTTGGAAGAGTCTTGCACCATATTGTCCACTATCTAGCTTGAGGCCAAGCTTCATCTTCCTTTGACAATGAATATTTTGTTGAGGGTTTTTATGTTTCAGTAAGTTGCAACAAGTGGATATTAGATCTTCAGATCTAGTCCATTTCAGTGCTTCTTTTCAGTGGAGGAGTGTTATAATCCATTGGAAGGACAATATTGAAGATATTGAGCTTCATTTTCATATATTGGTTGTATGCCAACATTATTTTGTCCCCTACAACACAGGATAAGTCTAGATATGCGTAATTTATGAAGGAGATGTTGCAGGGTGATTCAGTGCACCATTTGGAGAGCTAATTTTCTAAGTGTTGGGGATATGCCCTTCACTTTGGAGATCTGTTGGAGGAGATAATTTTATTGTTTATATTAGATCAGATCCACTTTCCATATCTGAATATTTCCATAGATCTGCAGTCTTAGATCTCATCTCTACACTTTGTACATGGTGTTTTGCTGAAAACCCCAAGGGGGATTGATAAAAGAGCTTGTATAGTGCATGGATCTGCTATAGGTCTAAATTTTTGTCCAAATACTTGCTCTAGATTTTATGTATAACCTAATTATATTGTAGAGATAATAAAATAATGCTGTCATGGTATTCCAGCTTTCATACATGGTTGTAGTCCCTATTTTTGCATGATTTTGAGCTATTTATGGCATGGGAGGCCTGTTTAACTATGTAATAGTGATTTGTTTCCGATTTCCTTTCCGATATAGTTACTATAATATCAGAACTAATGGATCCATGAGCTGTATTTAACTTTCATTGCATACATTTCTGAAAAATGCGATATTTTGGCATGTATTGCTGATTTTTCTCATTTGGGAATATTACATCTTATGGCCCATTTATTATGTACATATTGCTGTTGTAATAACATATGAAAGGTGTCCATATTGGACTCTTACTTTTTAAATGATGATTTGCAACACTGTTCCAACTTTCTGCACTATATTCCTTCTTTTCCCATTTGGGAATATTACAGTGGTATCAGAGCATAATCTTGGCACAACTTGTGCATTCTAAGAGAAATATGTAATCTAAAGAAGGAGAACCTCTCATTGATAGAGAGAGGAGATATCAAAGAAGAAGACATCAGAAATTTGATTATACAAATGAAAAAGAAGACAAGGGTAAAACACCTTTATCTAGAGGTGAAGATGAAGAGAATGAGTTCCCTAAGATCCATCTTAGAGCCATGTAAGACATTGCTAGATATATCAAAGAGATGAGAATGGACAGATTAAAGGAATCCCCTAAAGGATTTCATCATGGTGAAGGCTCTGGCATGTCTCACCACTAGAATGATCAACCAGTGTATCAACCACAAGTTTCCTAACACTCTACCATGCCTACATTTTTTGTTGTGGGAAATGAAGGGTTTCAGGAGCAAGAATCTCTTGAAGACTATTTTATGGAGTATGAATCTCAAACTCAGAGGTTCAAATATCACTTGAGTTTTCAAGAGTTTTTTCAAATAAAGGACAATAGAAGACCAAGGCATCCTCATAGAAGTGGTGGATTCATTCAGAATCATGATCGACACCATACTATGGGCAGATTCTTTTTACCCAATTTTGATGGGTCATCCAAGTGTTCTGCCAAATATTGGGTAGAAAAAATTGACATCTACTTTCAGCTAAACAAGGTTCTAGAAATGGAATCCATTAAGATTGCAGTGCTGCACCTTGAAGGTGAAGCACATGACTGGTGGTTCCATGGCTTGTCTACATTGGGTCATGCCAATGTAACTACTTATTAAGATTTCACTAGAAGGCTGGTGGAAAGATTTGATAGAAGAGATCCTGAAGCACCATTCATGAGGCTTGCAAAAATAAAATAATCAGGTAATACAGAAACTTACATCTCTGAATTTTTAAGACTTTATGTCATGGTTCCTGATTTATTTGCAGCAAGAAGGGTGTACATGTTCATTGATGGATTAGATGAACCTCTTCATGGGTTGGTTAAGTCTACCAAGCACACTACCCTACAATATGCCATTGAAAGGGCTAGAGACCTTCAAGATGCCTTGCCAAAAGCAAAGGCAACATTTCAGCATAAGTCCTCTTTTCCATCAAAGGGAAAATAAGAGAAGGCTCCTCCTTCAAAGGAGAGCTCATATAAAAAACCTATTGATGATGATGTCCGGAAATACTTGAGGAGGAGGAAGCTTTGATTCACTTGCCAAGAATAATGGGCACGTGTACATAGATGTGTAGCTAGAAAAACACATTACATAGAGTTCTTCTTAGATGATGAGGAGGAAGAAGATGATGAACCAAGAAGAGGTCACAATGCTGACACTGAAGGAGATGAACCAACACCATCAAGAGATGGGAATGGAGCATTTTCTCCTATTGGAGGGGCTCTTGCATCATTAATAGGGGTACCTAAGTACTTGAACTTAAGATTTCAAGGCTCCATCTTGAATCAAATGGTTTCTGTTTTGGTTGATAGTGGGGCTACCCACAATTTTATTGATGCCCAACTAGTGCAGAGGAGGGAAATACCCACTAATGATTTTGAGGGATTCTCTGTTTTAGTCCCAGGAGATAGAACAATGCAATGCATGCATTATGTTCCATCCTTATCAGTCACCATAGGAACATATACATTGATTGATCATTTATTTGCGGTTGACATACCTGACACCAATGTTATATTAGGCGTGCAATGGTTGATTACTTTGGGGAAAGTCACCACTGATTGGGAGACTTTGCAGATGGAATGGGTGGATAGAAAGAGTGGAAAAAATCAAATGATTAAATGCATGCACACATATCCCTCACATACCACTTCCACACAGAAATTAGAGATGGATTTTCACAGTGGAAGCAAGGACCTTACAGTCCCATCTATTATGCTCATGAGATTGCTGCATGGGACACTATTATCTAGTGGAAAACCACTTGGGAGGCCACTTAATTCAGATTTGGTGAGATATGTCTCACAACATGATGCTCCAAGCATATATCTAGGAGGGATGGGAGCATTATAAGGCAATGATACAGTGCTAGGAGTCTTGGGTAGGCTCAAGGAGGAGGGAGATATTCTCCCAACATGATCATTACCCACTCTCATTTTAGATTCTGTGTTGTGGTAGGAGAAGCATGGAAGGAATGACCTTCCAAAATATACCTTTGGCATAGGAGATTTAAAGGAGGAAAGAAGCCATATGACAACCATTCCTTTTGATATATCATTAGCGCTGTCACTATGGGAGATTGATCCATATTGGAAATCCCAACTGTTGGTGGATTATTCCAAGGATCTTTTCACTTGCATGATACATGATGGCCAGCTACATGAAGAGGAATATTCAGTCCAAGAAGGATTCATCTACTATCATGGTAGGATCTTTTTATATAGAGCCTCCAAGCTCAAGGAGAAGTTTCTACAAATAGTTTATGAAGAGTTATTTTTCAGCCACACTTATTCCATGAAGGGCTACAATACTATCATGGAAAGCTACACTTGGAAGGGCTTTGAAGGAGAACTATATCAAAATTTTCAAATATGCATGAGCCATGTGGAGTTGGGATAGCAACGTAACTCTATAAAAGAGTTAATTCAACCACCTCTTTCTTCTTTTGAGAGAGGGGATAGATCTATGCACCACTCCATTTGTTTAAGGAGGAATTTTGGTGAAGAAAATGCTCATCAAAATAATGTTTTATTTGATAAATATATGCATTCATTTACCATGTTTATGCAGGCCATAAATCCAATAAGGAGTAATATACCATATAAACTTCATGGCCAACTTTGGGCCACAAAATTTTTTGAACATGGCCACTCCCTTGGAGATCAAAGGGATATTTTGTATCACTGTGGGTGCATTCCTAAGGCACCAAATATATCTCACACTTTCAGCCATAGTGAGATGACTTGGACAACAAGTAAGTGGTGAGGAAACCACTTACCACATCATGATCTGATGTAGTCAGGAGATTTACTGCGTTGGTTCCACATGTGGGACTATGACCCACCTTCATATGCACAAATTTCGGTTTTCATGTACTTATAATTTTTATGGGAATTATTGGAGGGAGGATGGGAGGTATGTATGTGCCCTATGGGATGGGGATTCTCCATGTACCTTATGCTACATGTTTTAGGGAGAACATTGGAAAAACCATGTTTGTTTCATTTGAACTATTGTCTCCTTATGGGATGGATTATTTACATCTCATGAGAACTTTGGAGGAGAAATTCATGGAGGGATGGATTGGTGAACACTTAGCTTATGAGGGAAGCTTATCACATGATGGTGTCACCAACGAAGGAGGAGAAGAGTTGCAGCACTCAAATTGTCAGTTTCTTTAGGACAAGCAACATTTGGGAAGGGAGGACTGTAATATTCCGAATTAGCCATGAGCTAGTTGGAATATTCAATTTTGTCTTATTTCTTTTTTTAAAGAATAAAAGAGAAAAGGAGGTCCATAATACTCCTTAATAATGAATAAATCAATTCCAAATGTGAAAGAGACAAATCTTGGCAGCTTAATGTAAGCACCCTTGGTGTGAAAGGGGTTGGATCACTTTGACCGGGTCAACCTTGACCAAATTAACAACGCTATCATGGATGAGTAGCCATCAATGAGGGACTACGTAGTTTTAGATGGAGATTCTTTGTGTGAATGTAGTGATATTTTTGGATGGGGCTTAGGATTTACAAGCTCATAACTTATAAAAGGAAGAGGATGGCAGCCATTGTTCATTATGTATGTTGATATATGATTTTATGAATATATGGTCTATTTAGACATATATCTTTCTCTTGTTGTTTATCTGAGATAGGTGTTGTTTAGCACAGGGTGTTCATGATCGGGAATCCCACCTCTTTCCTTGAGAGGCATCTTGGGAGAGTTTGTACTACATTTTCCACTATCTGGCTTAAGGCCAAGCTTCTTCTTTCAACTGCAACGTAGATCATGTTGAGGGTTTGGTTGTTTTTGCAAGCTGGAGCAAGTGGAGAGTAGATCTCTAGACCTAGGCCATTTCATTTCTCATTTTTAGTGGATGAGGTTTCCACTTCATTGGGAGGAGATTATTGAAGGGATTTGATCTCATTTGTAGATCTTGGCATCAGGCCAACCATATTTTAATCCCTACAGCGCATTTTACTTCTAGATCTGCATTATTTCTATAGGAGGATTTGCAGGGTGGTTTGGCACACCATTTGGAGAGTTGATTTTCTAGTGAAGGGGATCTACCTTTCACTTTGAAGATATATTGGAGGAGGCTATTCTATTTCTCATATCAGATCAGCCACACTTTCCAGATCTGTATTTTTTAGTAGATCTGCAGTCTTAGATCTCATATCTACAACTTGTACTTGGTGTTTTGCTGAAAACCCTTGAGGGTTTCTAGAGAGGAGCTTGTATAGTGCTCAGATCTAATATAGATCTATCTTTTGAGGCACATATCAGCTCTAGATCTGATGTATAATCAATTGCTGTAACAGAGCCAATAAAATAACACTGTAAGGGTTTTACAGATTTTATATATGGTTGCAACACCTCATATTGAGGGATTTTGTTCATTGGAGGCTTGTATTTCCTGTTATGCATATTATGGCCCATTTCTTATGTACATTTTGCTGCTGTAATAACATATGAAAGGTCTCCATATTGGCCTCTTACTTTTAAAATGATGATCTGCAACATTGTTCCAACTTTCTGCACTATATTCCAACTTTTCCCATTTGGGAATATTACAAACCAGTGCATTTTTACTCATAACTGCATCAGAATATGGCATGATTTGTGGTTTCCAAACCACTTTTTTTCTGCCACAATCACCTCAAAATCTTGGAGAAGGTGTATGGTGTATGGTACAAATTGAGCATACCCTGCATAAGACATCATCTCCCCAAGATCTCCTAGGGAGTGGCCATCATCAATGCTGCTTATGGCCTTAAGTAGACCATGAGGTCTAGAAGGAAAGGTGCCCCCTCTTGGAGCAATGCCCTGCACATGTATGATAAGGAAATGAAAATACATAGTAAATGAATCATGATGTATAGAAATACAATATTTACCATGTACTTGGTTCAAGCTAGTAAGGTTGCTTATAGATGGGCCTCCTCTCACTCCCAATGAGGAAGGAAGTGGCTGTGATAACTCTACCAAAGAGTCATGTCTCTCCTCATCCTCCAAATAAACCATGCATCTCCTCATATGATGGTGCATCTCATTTTTGAAGCCTTCCCAAATGAATCCCTCTAGGATAGTACGATATTCTCTTATAAAACCAGTGGGTTTGGAGAGCAACCCTTCATATGCTGCATCTAGTAGCTTCTCCTTGAGCTTAGAGGATCTAGTCAAGAAGACTCTACTCTGAAAATAGGTGACCCCATCTACTACTGCATATCTCTGATCAGATATCTGGTCATCAAGCACTCTGCATGAAAAGAGATCCTTGGAGTATTCCACTAATAGCTGGGATCTCAAATAAGGGTCAATACTCAATAATGACATTACTTCTAATCTATCATGTGAATCTCTTTTCATGTTGCTGCTCTCTTCTTTGACATATCATATGCCAAAGTCATACACCAGGATGCTGCAATCTTGCCCTTGTTGCTCCTTTCTCAGTGCAATATCTGAGATGATAGTGGGTACTGATGATGTTGGTAGAATGTCTCCCTTCTCCTTGAGTCTACCCAAGACTCTCAATGATGTATAGTGACCTCCCATTGTTCCCACTTCTCCTGGATCTATGAGTGGTGCAACATGTTGAGAGAACTCTTTGATTCTCCTCCAATCAGGGGGTCTCCCTGGTGGAATGCCTCCATGTAATGAAACATCAAGGCCTAGAGCAGACTGTATATGTGAGTGGATTGATTTGTCCCTGCCCTCACTGCACAAATCATCGTCTTGCTTCTGTGCATAAACCTCCTGAAAAGGATGGGTGTGTATGTTTCCAATCACTGGATGCTGGCCCTCCTCATATTCTCCTACCTCCTGCAAGATCTCACAGTCTAAGGTGTTTTCTTCAAATGTAGTCAACCCATGTACACCCAACATCTCCTTGGTGTCAAGAGTCTTGATCACAAAGGAATGATCCACCATAGTGTGTGTCCCCAAGAATGTATTCAATTTTGGGAAACAATTCCTTCATTGTTTTGTCTCATTGCCTATCAACATAGACACATGCTGCTCTTGATCTTCATGTGTAAGATCCCTTGGAACTTCTTGCAAAGATACAAGAGCTCCTCTAGTTGAAGCAATGGCTTCATCTCCATCTCCACATAGAAGTAGATTCCCTCCTGTTGTCACAGCACTGGAGGATCTTTCCAGCTTTTCCTCTTCCTTCTCCTCATCATGGGAGAGTACCTCATCATTAAGAGATCCTTTGTCTTGATCCCCTCTAAAAGGAGGAATCCTCATGTATTATTCTTGAGAATAAATTTCTTGATGAGGTGGGGAATTTTCCTAGGAAAAGCATGTTGTAGATATTTAACTCCCTCAACAATGTTCTGAAATGGAGTTGGTTTCATGGATCCTTCCAGCTCATGCAAAGGTTATGATTTCCAAGGTTTGGTTTGCTCTCCCAAGGAAGTTTCAGATTGTTTCAAATCAAAAATTTTCATTAACCTCCTAGTAAAATTTGCATAAGTAGATATATTTGCATTATTTAATGAATACTATTCAAATAACCATGGGGCATAAGCCTTACCTTCAAGATGCAGTGATGCTACTCTAATGGCTTCCTCTTTTGAAACTTGATGCAACTGGAAATACATGTCTAGCTTCCATACCCAAGCCTAGGCCATGCTCTTGGGTGACCCATCATAAGTAGGTAGGAAGAATCTACCCAAAGTGTGCTTCATGCACCCTCTTCTTCTATTGTAGTTATTGGGTCTTCTATCTTCCTTGATTTGAAAAGCCCCTTGGAATCTTAGATGCTCCTTGAATCTTCTAGACTGAGATTCATATTCTTGGAGATAGTCACCAAGAGTCTCCTCCTTTGGTGTTTCTCCTTCTTCTTCTTCTCTTGCCAAGAATGTAGGCACGGTACCACGTTGTAGATTTGATTGTGTGGTTGAATGCTCACACCCATAATATGAAGAATTGGATCTTTCTTCATGTGAAAATCTTCTTGAGGGACCTTCATGTCTTTCCCTCCTCATTCCCTTGATTTCTCTATTAAGCTCATGCATAGCTTGGAGAAGAAGTTCTAAAAACTTCTTTCCCTCCATTTCTCCAGATAATGGATACTTGCATTTGTCTCTTCTATAAGCCTTCTCTTTTCTGTGAGAATATTCTTCTTCTTCTGATAACATAGATGAAATGTCTTCACAATCTGAGCCAAGAATATGCTCTGATACCACTCTAATATTCCCAAATGGGAAAAGCAGGAATATAGTGCATGAATATGGAAATAGCAGCAAGTATTAACACATTAAATGTGATCCAAATGATATATCCATGGTATTATTTATAGAAACAATAAATAAGTACAAAATATTGGGGATCAAGCCCCTCAAGATAAGCAAAAGAAGCCTCCAATGCCAAAATGCACCAGAAAACAAGTAATACACTTCTACACAAAGTACTGAAGCAAGCATAGTGCATTTTTATGGAATAATACTACAACTGGGACATATAAATAAATGTATCTGATAATATCATGCTCATACAAGGCAAAAAATGGAGGTCTATGCTCCCATGCACTTTTCCAAGACAACCCAGGAAGGGTTTCCGGGAATACACAAAATATGATTGGTGAATTTAAAGCCCTAGGGCTGAAGATGCACTGCAACTGAAGAACATAGAAGGAGGTGGATGAATCTAATGTAGATCTGAAATAACTCCTCCAAAAATACTCTCTCAATGAAGAGTTGATCCCTTCAATGGAAAGCAAACACTCCAAATGGAGCACCAAACTTACCCCTGCAACAACTCATTAAAATAACGTAGATCTAGACTAGAATTGAATTGTAGGGGATAAAATCACCTTGGCTTGATTCCAAATATATAAAATAATCCCAAGAGGCTCCTTTGCTGGTCTCCCAATGGAAGGAAACCTTCCTCCACTGCAAAACTAGCTCAGAAAACACCCAATAAGATCTTCCACTGTTGCACCCTGCAACTTAGCACATCTCTCAACAGAAACTGCACTGTACCACAAGAATAAAGCTTGGTCTAAAACCTAAAAGTGGAAATGTAGTGCAAATCTCTTCCAAGAGGCCTCTCAAGGATAGAGGTGGGATTCTCGATCAGGAAGACCCGATGCTAAACAACACTGCAATCTTAGCTAAACAACTGAAGAAAGCTTATATGTCTAAATAGACCATATAATAAAAAACATAACATATCATAACATGAATAATATGGCTGCCATCCTCTTCCTTATATAAAAAATGAGCTTCCAAACCCTAAGCCCCATCCATTAATGAAACTAATTCCATGCAATGTGTCTCCATCTAAAACTACGTTGTCCCTCATTGAATGCCACTCCTCCATGGCAGCGCTGTTGATTTGGTCAAGGTTGACCCAGTCCACATGCTTTAGCCCCTTTTCACACCTAAAGGTGTTTTATTAAGCTGAAAATATGATCCACTTTCACATAAGAAATGGTTTTATTCCTAATAAAGAGATTTATGGGTCTCCCTAACCACATATTCATCAAACAAGAAAGAAAAATTAGATTTTAATATTCCAATTAGCTGTATGCTAATTTAGTAATATTACAATCATCACTGACAATGCATAGGATTTCAAATCCAAGAGGTTGATCAATTTTTGTCATCAATATCACATTACACCTGGACATTCTACTTCTTACTACCCACAAGGTAATGGTCTTGCTGAATCTTCTAACAAAAGCATTGTGAGAATTATTAAGAATGTGTTGCATGAAAATAAAATATCATGGAATTTGAAGCTGAAGTATGCTCTTTGGGCTGATAGAGTATGTAGAAAAAGGTCAATTGGTACTTCACCTTATGAGTTGGTGTATGGAGTTGAAGCCATTTTTCCTACATCCTCGGGAGTGCCTGTTATGAAATTGCTGCAAGGATTAGACTAATGCTATTCAGAGGAGAATAAACCAGTTGATAGCTTTGCAGGAAAAAAGGGAGGAAGTATATAACAACAATCAGCAGTCTAAAAACATAATAAAGAAGACATTAGACAGGAAGGTCAAAGAGGAAAAATTTCAAATTCAAGATGTGGTATTGAAGTGGGAGGCCAGAATTGAAGAAAAGGGGAAACATGGTAAGTTTGATAATATATGGAAATGTCCATTCATAGTATCTGCATTCCATGGAAACAAAACTTAGCTACTACAAGAGATGGATAACAACCTTGTGCTAGAGGTCCTGTCAATGGCAAGTTTTTGAAGCACTATTCCTCTTAAATTCTATTGATTTTTCACTCCATTGTATGTATTCCATTTTATTATTCTTTTCTACTAATAAAGACAAGTTGATCACCAAACTTGAGCATGAGGTGAAGGCCATTAGAGTTTGAAGAAAGATTGGAAAATTTCAGAAGTTTATTTCCAAAAAGATGGATGGCACTGGAACTACAGGTTATTTGGTGTACCAAAATGCCACACCATCCCAAGTGGAGCCACTGTTATCACTCAGAAAAATGTGAAACATTACTTGACATGGTCATACAGTTCATTTATCAAAGGTCTCCTTAAGCCTTTCAAGTTGGTATAGGAAAATTTCAATTTTTACATGTTTAACCTATCCTAAGGTTCAAAGCCACATCCCTTTAGGTCATGTCATGTCCCATCAGTCATCATTTGGTGTCATTTTTCATTTCCCAAGTGTTGAAATTTAAAAAGGACACTTAAGCTAGTTTTACAACTTTTCGTAGTGTTTTATACTATGAAATAACAGTTTTCGCTACGAAACTACCTAATAGTTTCGTAGTGAAACTTTCAAAAGTTAAATTAATCACGTGAAGTGTTAGTTCATTATTGGAGGAGTTAGGGTGGAGGTCATTCGAGTCTGTTAGGGTTAATTCAAAGGTAAAAAGTCATGTTTGAGATCATCATTAACCTTTTTAGCATGCATGTGTCATGATTAAGGCATGATTTTTCATTTAAGCCATAAAATGTTACCCAATTAGTATTTATGTCATGCTCCGCTTTATCTTTGCATGTTATTGGATTTATGGAGAGTTGCTTCATCGAGACAAGCAAGTTACTAGAAGATTCAAAGGTTGGAGGTGTCATCAAGCAAGTGAGGCTGAGAAGATATAAAGCACTCATGGCTGCAAGGAAGAAAACAAAAAAAGGTGGTCACTGCCACAGGTATGAGCATATGGACATGAATTTTCTCAATGAAGACCCAACTTCCATGGAGGTATTTAGAAGAACAAGTTGCTTGCAATTCTGTCAAAGGTTGTAGGGTTGTCATCTACAAGTTTCCAAGGATTTTGCTAACAGTTTCACTGGAACAACTTCAAAAGTGGGAATTTTGAACCTAACAGTGTCACCAGATAGCATTTCAGTAGCAACAGGAATCCTTAGAGGAGGGGAATTTTTTTTTAAAGGAATCAAATTCACCATGCAGGATTGCAAATATTTCATAAACCAGAGCATAGTGAAATTGATCTCACAAATGCTATCCCTAGGAGTTACATGTAGGAAAACTATTCAAATATTTTGATGATCATTCAGAAGTATTTCACCTATGAAGGAATATTTCACATGGTCTACTCCTACCACCTCAGGCTTCTTCTGCATTTTGTGGGTAAGAGGTCATGTAATATTCCAAATCTGGAATAGCTAGCAAGGCATGACTGGAAAACACATTTTCCAGTAATAGCTGCTACAGGAATTGAAACCAAGACCTGGATCCCTTATAAAAATGCGTCTAAGTACTAAATCCAAGAGGAGGCTCCAAATAAATCCTTCTAAGTGGGTTAAACAGATCTCCCACACTTAGATGTCCTCAGAAAGTGCCCGATGAAGGGACTGCAACAATGTATGCTCATAAAATGGAATTACAACGTTATTATGGTAAGCCTGAGTACAGGAAGATGTAAATAGCCAAAAAGTATATAATATAGTATAAAATTTGTACAATGCTGTGAGGAATCAATCACTCAAGATGGGCAATGAAAGCCTCAATGATACATGTACAAGACAATATAGCAACACTGCTATGCAGAAATGTCATATGGCTAAAATAACGCAATTCATTGGAGACACTGCAACAAAATACATGATAAAATAATGATATGACAATATCAGCTCAAATAAATAAGGGGGAGCAAGCTCTAAACCCCTGAAAAAACTAATACAACAATAATACAAAATCCTTAGAAGGATTGGCTGCAATACATGTACAAATGGCAATTCTGCAGAAATGTCGGAGTTGCTGGGCAGCAGCTAAAACTCAAAAATAACTGGAGATGGATGAAGATGACGTGAAATCTGAAATAAAACTCCTCCAATAGATCTATCAAGTGATAGGTTGATCCTATCCCTGAAGATCTCTTCCTCCAAGATGATGGTGCAACCCCTCATTGCAAGTATGCACTAAAATAATGCAGTATGGAGAATGGAATGCACTTTCTATGATAGGAGAAGCTTGGCCTAATGCCAAGATATGAAAATCTGCCCTGTAAACCTTCCTTAATAATCTTCCCAAGGAATAAAAGCTCCCTCCTCTGAAATATGAGACAAGGAATGGTGTTGTGGAACCCCTCCACTGCAACACCCAACAACACTACGTTATACTTCAGTAGAAATAATGCAGTGATTGAATAAGTGGCTTTGGCCTTGAGCCAAGATGTGGATAAAATGAAGTGCAATCCTTCAAGAGGCCTCTCAAGAAGGAGAGGAAATCCTAAACAGGAATCCCTCGTGCTAAGCAGCACTGCCACTCAGCTGAACAACCGGAGACTGCAAATAGTCTAATCAGACAAATGATCAAATGCTCAAAGATGTCCCACTATGGCTGCCTCTTCCTCCTTTTATGAAATTGAATGCCTCTTTTCCCTGGACCCCACACGTTAGGGTTTCTTCCACAAACAATATTCCTCCCTCTCAAACTGCGTTGTCTTCTCATGCAAGCTACACCTCTTAGGCAGCGTTGTTGACTTGGTCAAACTTGACCTTGTCCTCATGCAATTGCCCCCTTTTCATGCTGGAAGGTGAAAAATTAAGCTACTCCATTGATCCTTTTCACACTATGAAGGATATTATTCCTACTCATGGGCCTTTTACCCATTTTATTCACCTCCTAGATGAAATAAGAAAAAATTAATATTCCAATTTGCTGCTTGAAAATTTTGGAATATTATAGTCCTCCCCTCTCAAAGATTGCTTGTCCTAAAGCAAGTGCAAGGATAGACTGAGTCCTCTTCTCCTCTCCCTGTAGCATCCCTATGTGATGATATCCTCCAAGTAAAGTGATGTTATCTCATCAATCAAGCCTCCACATTGCCCCTCCTCAGCATGCAAGTTAGGTATCAAGTCATCATCATGTAAAGGTGAAATACTCAAGAGGATAGAAAAGTGATTTCTAGAGGTCCCTTTGAAGAATGGGATCTGAAATATAATGGGAACTATCTTTCCCATATGGATCCTCCATCTCCAAGCTATGAGCCATGCAAAATGAGTCACCTTCCAACTAGGCAACTCCTGAAAACTATCCTCCACCTTTGGCTCCGGCAAAGTAGGTGGGGTGAAATTCTACACATGGTAGACAATGTAGCCTACCCCACATTGTCCATATCTCCACTTATGATGAGTGTAGAGTGTTGGCTATCCTTGGGCTGCAACAATGTTTCCCTCAAGTGGCAAGAGGAGGACTAGATCTCCAAGGATCTCCCCTACAATGCTGCAAATCATGCTGGCCCAAATATCTCCATGTATGATGAGTTGGAAGTCATCATCATATGGCATCTCCTCCATCATATGGCTCACCTCATAAAGAGATAAGTGTGTTGTTAAGGTGACCATACCATATCCCATGCTCCCCTTAGAACATGTAGTGAAAAAAGTGTGAGGAATTTCTCCCTCAAAGGACACATCCACCTAATGTGTCTCTCTCCCAAGTATGCTCCTCATAAAGATAGAGACAATAGAACCATAGGGAGAAAATATGAGAATCATGCTTGCTGCCATATGCAACAAATGAGAAGGACAATGGTACCTCAAATGCAACCAATGCAACTTGACCCTCAACTGTAATAGGGACTAATAAAAATTGTGGCTTCTCAACCACTTTCCTGCTACTCCAATCTCCTCATAAGTATGGAGGAAGTGAATGATACAAGGTGTACAATGATCATGTCCTCCATAACATATCTCTTCCCCAAGTCCTCCTAGGGAATGCCCATTAATCATGCTTATGGCCTCAACTAGACCATGAAGCTCTAAAGAAAGAATGCTCCTCCTTGGAGCAACATCTTACACATGTATGGTTAAGGGACATATACATACATCATATAAATGATCATGTAAACAAAAATAAATACCCTTACCATACTCTTTGCTCATACAAATGGAGTGGCTCATAGATGAGTCTCCTCTCATCTTCAAAGAGAAAAGAGGTGGCTGTGCTAACTCTCTTGAAAGTCATGTATCTCCTCCATCTGCATCTGGTCCATGCATATGCTCATATGATGATATATATCCTCCTCAAAGCCCATCCAAAAATACCCCTCCATGATGGTGTGGTATGCTCTCATAGAACAAGTGGGATTGAAAAGGAAATCCTCTCGAGCTGCTTGTAGCAACTTCTCCTTGAGCTTGGAAGCTCTAGGAAAGAAGATCCTCCCATGATAGTAGATGACCTCATCTCTGATTGAGTATCCCTCCTCATGCAACTGGCCATACAAGATCATGCAAGTAAAAATATCCTTGGAATACTCCACCAACAGCTGGGAGTTCCAATATGGATCTATCCTCCATAGTGACAGCGTTGATGATCTCTCATGAAGAGAATCTATCATATGGTCATCCTCCTCTTTGAAATCTCCCATGCTAAATATGAAAGTTGGAAGGCCGCTATCCTTCTCCTGCTGCTTCTGCCACAACGCAGAATCTGAAATGGAAGTGGTTACTGATGATGTTGAGAGAATTCTTCCTCTCTCCTTGAGTCTACCCCAGACTCCCAGTGTTGTATCAAGCTCTACCAGGGTTTCCACCCTCCTGAAATCTATGAGTGGTGCCTCAACTGGTGAAGCATCCATCCTCCTCTACTGATCCAGTGGTCTCCCTGGAAAAATGTCTCCATGTAATGAGACATCATCATCAAGAGATGACTGAATATATGAATGGAGAAAACTCTCCATGCTTCCACTGCGCAATCCAGTCACCTTCTTAGGTGCATCAAAATCTAGGAATGGATAGGGATGTGTACATCTCATCTCATGATACTGGTTCTCCTCCCTACCTCCTCCTTGTGTCTCCATGTTTCCACACCTCCTAAACAATGGCACATGTAAAACATGAATTGTGCTTTGATCTCCACACATGAGATCATGGGGACTAATTTGCAAAGATGCAAGCATCCCTCTATTTGGAGCAAGAGCTCCTCCTTCCTCTGCATGAGGTGCTAGATCAACTCTAGATCTAACAGCGTTGTTGCCCTCAATCTCTGCAACATGAGTGGGCAACCCTCCAATGATTAGATCCCTTTTTGAAAAAGATATCTCCATGCTCCTTTGCTCAAAGGTGTGAGATGGAAGTTTCCCTTCCGGCAAAGTACGGTGCAAGTTTTCAGCCTTCCCCATTGTTTTCTGAAATGGCATTGTGTTCTCATGCAAGGGTTTTGTTTGAGTTTTCTTGTTTAGATCCACCATGTGTGTCTCATGAATCCTTCCATAAAATATTTTCACTAATGCCTTAGTGAAACTAGCATAGGATGCAATGTTTACATTTCTTAAAGAAAAGGATTCAAAAATCCACCAGGCAAAAGCCTTACCTTTCAAATGCAGTGCTGCAAATTTGATGGCTTCATATTCAGGAATGTGGTGCTGCTGCAAGAAGGTCTCTAACTCCTCCACCCAAGATTTTTCTGAACATACAGGTGAACCTTCAAAGGTAGATAGATGAAATCTATCGTGCTGCTCTCTTCCTTTCACCTTCACCTTGCAAAACTCTAAAAAACTAAGATGATTTCAGAATTTCCAAGTTTGAGACTCATACTCTTTCAAGAAATCACTAGGGGTTTCCCTCCTAGCAACCTCTTCTCCTCTTTCCATCTCTCTTCCGGAAATCCTGGGCATGTGACCATGTTGTGTATTAGGATGTGCAATTGCTTGCTCGCACTCCTCATATGCCAATCTAGAGTTTGCTTTTGATTCAAACCCTCTTGGAGATTCTTCATACATCTCCCTCCGAATCTTCTTGAAATATTCATGAATAATATGTACATATTTAGGAAGAAGCTTTGTAAGCTTATCCCCTCTTTCTCCTTTAGAATATGGAGTCTTTTTCCTGCTTATTTCTTTGTCTCCTTGATGAGAATAGGAAGTGCAGGGTTCTTCCTCTTCTTTCTTCTTATCCCCCTTGGGGAGGTTCTTCATGGATCTGAAATATGATGAGATAAAACCCATTCTCTTCAATCTTCTGATTCTTGGGCTGAGACTCACAGGCTGAGCCAAGAAAGTTGCTTTGATACCACTATAATATTCCAAATCTGGAACAACTAGTAAGGCATGACTGGAAAACGCATTTTCCTGTAATGGCTACAATAGGAATTGAAACCAAGACCTGGATCCCTTAGAACAATGTGTCTAAGTTATAAATCCAAGAGGAGGCTCCAAAGGAATCCTTCTAAGTGGGTTAAACAGATCTCCCACACTTAGATGTCCTTAGAAAGTGCCTGATGAAGGGACTGCAACAATGTATGCTCATAAAATGGAATGACAAGGTTATTATGGTAAGCCTGAGTACAGGAAGATGTAAATAGCCAACAAGTATATAATATATCAGCAAATGTGTATAATTCTTTGAGGAATCAATCACTCAAGCTGGGCAATGAAAGCCTCAATGATACATGTACAAGACAATATAGCAACATTGCTATGCAGAAATGTCATATGGCTAAAATAACGCAGTTCATTGGAGACACTACAAAAAAATACATGATAACAGAATGATATGACAATATCAGCTCAAAGAAATGAGGGGGAGCAAGATATCAACCCCTGAAAACACTAATACAACAATAATACACAATCCTTAGAAGGATTGGCTGCAATACATGTACAAATGGCAATTCTACAGAAATGCCGGAGTTGTTGGGTAGCGGCTGCAACTCAGAAATAACTGGATATGGCTGAAGATGATGTGTAATATGAAATAAACCTCCTTCGATATACCATTCAAGTGATAGGCTGATCTTATCCCTGAAGATCTCTTCCTCCAAGATGATCGTGCAACCCCTCACTGCAAGTATGCATTGAAATAACGTAGTATGGAGAATGGACTGCATTGTCTATGATAGGAGAAGCTTGGCTTGATGCCAAGATATGAAAATATACCCTAGAAACCTTCCTTACTAATCTTCCTGAGGAATAGAAGCTCCCTCCTCTGAAAGATGAGACAAGGAATGGTGTTGTGGAACCCCTCCACTGCAGCACCCAACAACACTATGTTATACTTCAGCAGAAATAGCGCAGTGACTGAATAAGTGGCTTTGGCCTTGAGCCAATATGTGGAGAAAATGAAGTGCAATCCTTCAAGAGGCCTCTCAAGAAGGAGAGGAAATCCTAAACAGGAATCCCTTGTGCTAAGCAGCACTGCAACTTAGCTGAACAGCCGGAGATTGAAAATAGTCTAATCAGACAAATGATCAAATGCTCAAAGATGTCCCACTATGGCTGCCTCTTCCTCCTTTTATGCAAGTGAATGCCTCTTTGCCCTAGACCCCACACATTAGGGTTTCTTCCACAAAGAATATTACTCCCTCTCACACTACGATGTCTTCTCATGCAAGCTACACCTCTTAGGCAACGTTGTTGACTTGGTCAAACTTGACCTTGTCCTCATGCAATTTCCCCCTTTTCACACTGGAAGGTGAAAAATTAAGCTGCTCCATTGATCCTTTTCACACTATGAAGGATATTATTCCTACTCATGGGCCTTTTACCCATTTTATTCACCTCCGAGATGAAATAAGAAAAAATTAATATTCCAATTTTCTCCTTGCAAATTTTGGAATATTACAGGTCACTTGACTTGCCCTTTTATTTATACAGAAGTCTAGGTAAAATATCAGATAAGGTTCAAGTTAAAACAAAAGGAAATAAAACTTCCTTCTTTCACCATGGTTTGATTAAATTGGTGGTGTTAGAGGAGTTGAAGAGACTAGACAGAGATTGGACCTCCTTTCTGTTCATGAGTGGTTTTGAAGTGGATGTTGTCACTCCTAAAAGAGTTTCCAAACCTAGAAATATTTCATCACCAACAATGGCAGAGCAAGTAGAACTAGTGCGCATGGAGACAGAGCCTTTGCAGAAGATTCACACACTTAAAACAACACTTGAAAAATAGAAGCTAACAATTAGAAAACAAAGCAACAAGACAGTTACTAGAAGCTGAACAGTAGCTAAAGGAAACTTAGAAGAAATTATGCATGAAATTGACATTGAAGAAGCTCCCGTTGTCCAATATGAAGATGTTGAAGATGGAGGAAGAAAGCTAAAGAAAGGTACGACAGCTAAAAAGTTAGAGTTTGCAGGTGATGATGTTGGATTCATGTTTCAACCTAGAAATCCAATAACCAGACATGCAAGGAAGTTTATGGAAAGTAGCAAAGAGACTAAAAGGATCATTGAAACTGCTCAGCCACCAAGCATCATAGATCTCTCTCCACCTGAAAAAGAACAGTTGGTTATCAAACAAAGGAAGGGTAAACAGAAAGTTAGTGAAAAGTCAGAAATTGAAACTCTTAAAGAACAGTTGAAAGAGGCAAGTAAGGAGATATCAGTCTTGAAGCAAGAAGCAAAGAACCATAGAGCTAAAAGGGTCTAGTTTGAACAAATGAGGAAAATCTCATAAGATCAAGTCACAAGTGTCTCAAAGACCTTGGACAATACATAAAAGTTGATAAAGTGGACTCAACCACTAAGGGGAGAATTCAAACACATCAAAAAGGTAGACCTGCACTTGCAATCCAAGAACAAGGCATTGAAGAACGAATTAAAATATCTTCAAGAGCAACTGGATCTGATTCATGTAGAGTTGGAAAAGAAAGGGTTGAAAATGATTGTGGTAGAAGAGCCCATTAGCTAACTGATTGTAAATGAGGTATAAACACCGTAGGAGTAATAATTTGAGATGGAATGTGTCTAAGGAGGTTCATAACATGCAGAGAATAAAAATTTTGCAACTGGAGGTCAGTTTTTGAAGAAAATTTTGAAAGGGGAAATTTTTGGGTTTTTACACAGTTTCGTAGCGTACCTAAGGCTTGAAGCTAGAAATACGCTACGAAAAAACCCGTAGGTTCTTTTTTGCATTTAAAGTCAGTTTTTGAAATTTTTAAGGAGGGGGATCCATGGTGGCAAGGTGTCATGACATGATTAACATGATGGAACAAGAAAGAATTGAAGAGGATGGATGGAAAAGCTACTTTTCCCATGCTACCAAAACTCGCTACGAAACTGTTATGTTTTCATAGCGAGCAATTGTTAAAGGTTTTTGAGCATCTTTAAAGCTTTTTTTTCCAGCTGGAGACCTCCAGCATGTCAGAGGACCTTATTAGCAAATATTTATGACTCAAAGGGAGTGACATGCAACCAGGTCATCAGTCAAAATAGTGTTGAAGATGAAGGTCATCCATTCCTAAAACTCACGGTTATGTTCCACAGATCTAGGGATGCTTTAAATATGTAAAGTGGTGATGAATTTGGTCATGTGTCTCTCGATCATGTGATATTCATTGTGTAAGCATCGTGTAACTGTTTCATAGATAAGATAGAGGAATGTAATAAATAGGAGATAGAGTCCTATTAGGACTTGGTTTCTTTAAAATATAGCTGTCAGTTTTCTGTCGTAAGTTATTGATTTCAGTTATGAAAGGTGTCATAGGAAAATTCGAGGATCTAGACACTAGGAAGATCATCCTTATTGTAAACAATGTCTATTTATAGACAAAACATCGAAGTAGTAAAGGGTTGGAGAACATTTGCACTAAATTGCTGCTGGTATGCTTTTGGCTATTATCAGTAATACAAAGTGACATTATTCTTTCCAGACCTGATATTCTCATGAGGTTTTTGATATCTTATTGATCTATATCTTTATGTTTTATAAATTGTGTTGTGTAACTAGCTCCAAAAAGAGAAGAAAAGAGATATCAACGCCTTAGAAATGAGCCACTTCGAGGGGGCAACCTCCAATACATTACATAAATGAACAATTCTTGGATGATACAATTTACAAAACCTCCTTTCTCTATATAGGAGTCCATGGGGCCATAATGTAATCCTAGTGGGCCACAATGTAATCCTAGCCGACCTAACAATAATAATTTAAGGGCACAATAATAATAAAATGGGGGTTACACGGGTACAATAATAACAATAAGGGGGTTACACTAACAACAATAAGGGACTATACTAGTAATATAGGGACCTAACATGCCCCTCTCCTTCAAAAAAGTGTTGTCATCAACGCTTGAGTAGCTCTGGGTGCTTCTGTATAAAATTCTCATCCTCCCATGTAGAATCTTCAGTGGGTAAGTTCTTCCACTTGATGAGATACTCTGAAATTGATCGATTCCGTATTTGTCGAGTTCTTGTTTCCATGACCGCTTCTGGTTCCAATATGATTTTTCCTTCCTCATCAAGTTCTGGCAATATTGTTTGAACTGGAAGATTTTCACCTATAACCCTCTTTAAGCATGAAACATGGAAAACTGGATGCACTCGTGAAGAAGCAGGAAGCTCCAATTTGTATGCCATAGTACCAATCTTTTGCAACACCTTGTAAGGACCATAGTACTTTGGCGATAATTTATTATCCTTCTTAGCTTGCCTGAGGGACATTTGTTTGTATGGTTGTAGCCGTAAAAATACCCAATCTCCTACATCAAAACTTCTCTCGCTGCGATGTTGATCTGCCTGTTGTTTCATTCGATTTTGTGCCAAAGTTAGGTTATCCTTTAAGAGTTGGAGAACTTCTTGTTGATGCTCGATGTGATCTTCCACTGCTTGAACCTTCGAATTTTCTCTTAAAGATGATGTGATGGATGGTGGATGATATCCATAAAGTGCCATAAATGGGGTCATTTTTGCTGCAGTATGGAAGGAAGTGTTATACCACCATTCGGCGAGAGGTAACCACTTGACCCATTGTGTTTGTTTATCAGATACAAAACAACGAAGATATCCTTCCAAACATTTATTTACTATCTCGGTTTGACCATCGGATTGAGAATGATAAGATGAGCTATGAGCTAATTGAGTACCCAAACAAGAAAATAACTCCGTCCAAAAATTTCCAGTAAAAATGGGATCTCTGTCGCTCACAATAACCCTTGGGATTCCATGTAGCTTTTGAATTCTGTCCACAAATGTAGTAGCAACTGTACTTGCTTTAAATGGATGAGATAATGCACAAAAGTGTGCATACTTGGTAAGTCTATCAACTACCACCATGATGACATTCTTTCCTTTGGACTTAGGTAAACCTGTGATAAAATCCATTGAAATCTCCTCCCAACGTTGACTTGGAATGGATAAAGGTTGTAGAAGTCCTGGGGTCTTAATTGTCTCAACTTTATTCTGCTGGAAAACCAAACATTCCGTCACAAAATTTTGAATATCAGATTTAAGGCCATCCCAAAAAAATTCTTTCTTCACCCTTTGGTAAGTTTTTAAAAATCCTGAGTGTCCTCCTAAAGGAGAAGTGTGCAATTCCAGAAGAATCTTTTGTTTTAGTTGGGAATTCTTACAAAGATATAAGCGATCTTTGTACCATAAGGAATCATTTTTCCAACTAAATGTATCGGATGTACTAGGATCTTGCTGCAACTTTTGAATGAGTGTCCATACATCTTTGTCCTTCTTCCATTCATCTCTTGCTTCGGTTATCTAATCTGGTTGGATAATAGAAATGGCACAAAGCAATGCTTCCACCTCTTCATTCTTTCTTGAGAGTGCATCTGCAACAACATTAAGCTTTCCTTTTTTGTAGATTATTTCAAAGTCATAACCCAACATCTTTGTGACCCATTTTTGCTGCTCTTCTTAAGATAGTCTTTGTTCCAAAAAGTGTTTAAGACTATCATGATCAGTTTTTACCTTGAAGTGTCTTCCCATTAGGTAAGTTCTCCATTTCTTTAGTGCATGCGGTATTGCTAACATTTCCTTCTCATAAATAGGTTTCTGTAAATACTTTCCTTTGATTGGATGACTTTCAAAAGCAATGGGTCTTCCTTCCTGCATTAAAACAACACCAATTCCATTTCCTGAGGCATCACATTCCACAATAAAGGTTTTTGTGAAGTCTGGCATAACTAAGACCGGTGCTAGGCACATTGCCTCTTTAAGATGTTCAAAGGCCTTAGTTGCTTCAGGAGTCCATGAAAATGCATCTTTCTTCAATAATGTTGTTAGAGGTGCTGCTATTCTCCCATAATTCTTAACAAACTTGCGAAAATACCCTGTTAACCCGAGAAATCCTCGCAACTGCTTTATGGTTGTGGGGACTTTCCATTCCTTAATGGCTTTAATTTTGTTAGGGTCTACTTTAACACCCTCGTGAGATATAATATGACCCAGATATTCCACCTCTTGTACTCCAAAGAAACATTTGGATGTTTTTTGCATATAATTGTTTCTCCTGCAATAGTTTGAGCACCCTGTCAACATGTTCAACATGATCCTTCCAAGACCTGTTGTAGATTAGTATATCATCTAAAAATACTAGCACAAATTTTCTAAGGAAGGGTTTGAAAATGGAATTCATCAACCCTTGAAATGTAGAAGGTGCATTGGTAAGGCCAAAAGGCATGACCAAAAATTCATAATGACCCTCATGAGTTGAAATGTTGTTTTTAGAATATCTTCAGTCTTCATTCTAATTTGATGATATCCTGAACAAAGATCCAACTTGGTAAAATAAATTGCTCCATGTAATTCATCCAATAATTCATCAATCACAAGAATAGGAAATTTATCTTTAATGGTGAGCTTATTGAGCTCCCTATAATCCAGACACATTCGCCATGATCCATCCTTCTTGTGTACCAATACTACAGGAGCAGAGAAAGAACTTTGACTAGGTTGAATTATACCCGCCTCTAACATTTCTGCAATCATACGTTCAATTTCACTCTTTTGGGCGTAAGGATATCTATAAGGCCTGATGTTTGGAGGAACACTTCCTGGAATCAAATGAATAGCATGATCATGATCACGAATAGGTGGGAGTCTTTTGGGAGTTTCAAACACCTTGGAATGATTGTCCAAGACTTGTTGGAGATCTGCAGAAATAGATGATTTTGATGTTGGAACTTCTAGTGAGCATAATTGTGCAATTACGCCTCGTTGTTCTTTCCTTAGAAGCTTTGTCATGCCATTAGAGCTTATTATCCTTCCTGGCTTCCCTTCAATACCCCGTAATTCGACTTCCTTTCCTTCTGAAAAAAATTTCAAGAAAAGTTCTTGAAAATTAAAAGCTACCATCCCCAAAGATTGTAACCATTGTACTCTAGTACAACATCAGCACCTCCCATAGGAATGGAAAGCATTGGACTAGTCAATACATATTCCCCCATGGTTAGCTTAATATTATGGCATTTTCCAGAGCAATTTATAGTTCCTCCATTTGCAACCATCACTTGACATTCTGGTGCTGGGTATAGGAAACAATTTAATTCCTTGTCTACCTTACAATGAATAAAATTATGGGTGCTACCTGAATCAATCAACACTATTACCTTTTTCTTCTTGATTTGTCCTTCTATCTTGAGAGTTTGAGGAGTGGTAATTCCTGCCATTGCATTACACGATATGGTCGGATTCATTTCTTCCTCTTCTATGGTTGGTTCTTGGTGTATATCCTCTTCTTGTTCATTTTCTTCTTCCTCTTCACAATCTATGTAAAATAATTTCTTCTCAGCACACTTATGACCTTTAGTGTATTTGCTATCACAACTGTAGCAAAGCCCTTTTCCTCTTTTTTCTTCCAATTGTTGTGGTGTCAACCTTGTAGGTTGTGGAAATCTAGGCGTAGCAACACTTCCTTCTTTATAGAATTGAGTGGTAGGCTTCCTTGTCACCATAATTTTACATTAAACTTTTCTTGCCAACCTGAATGCCTTCTCCAATGAATCAGGTTCCAAAACGTGAACTTCATGTTGGATGTTATCTTTTAAAGTGCCTATGAAGAGATCAATCCTGTGTTCCTCTGGAATATCAGTTACCCTTATATTCAATTTTTGGAAGTCCTCAATGTGCTGCCCCACTAAACCCTTTTGTTTGAGATTTATCAATTGAATAAAGAAGGTGTTGCTCTTTGTATCCTCATAATGTGCTATCATTTCCTCCGTAAAAATTGACCAAGTGACAATTTTTTTACGGGAGCAAAGCCATCGATACCATACAAATGTATTTTGTTCTAAATGTAAAGTTGCAATGCGTACCTTTTTTGTGTTTTTCACGTTATGGAGATCAAAATATTGCTCCATCTGTAGTATCCATGTTACAGGATCCTTTCCATCAAACTTCCTCATATCCATCTTTGGAATATGGTGGTTCTTCCCGACAACATTAGAGTTTATGAAATCACAATTAACATTTATTTTGTTCTCCTCATGAGGTTATTCTACTATCTTTTCACCATTAGGAAACCTTTCTTGTATCAACTTTGTCAAACCTTCCATGTCTGCTTTTAGAAAATTCTTCATGTTTTCCATTTTCTCATCTATCTTAGCTTCCATGTCATCGTCCATCTTAGATGAAGATTCCTCCATTCCATCCATCTTTGCTTCCACGTATTTCCATCTTAGCTTACCCGCCTTTCTTCTTAGCTTCCATGTTCTTCAACTTCATTTCATTTTTTGTTTCTCTTTGCGAAGTGAAATTTATTGCACTTGCTCTTGTAATTTTGATAGATCATGTTGCAATTCTATGTCTTAGTAGATGTAGTAGTCTTTCGGAAGACTTAATGGGTGCTGAATTATTTTTAGGGGCCATTTTATAATCCAATACTGATATCTATTCTACAATATGCCCTTGCAATCAATTCAACTTGATTCTTCAAACAAGACTTATGCAATTCGGAAAAAAAAAATACACACCTTTTACTTTCTTTTGAGGAGATCGATATTGAAATTGTATTATCTCTGAGATTGTGGCTCTTCAATATCTGAAATTTAGCACTGAAGTAGCCCTCTGAATTATCTTTTGAATGCCACAGGTCTGACTTGATTTGGATTCTCCAAGACAAAGTTATGTCCAATCTCCCACAATGACCTAATTATGGACTAGTTCAGTATAGCGAACTTGTACGACTTTCCACGTGTCATTTTTTTGTCCTTCGCCTCTGAAATTGATAGCTAAGAAAATAAATTCCGTGTACTTGCCATCACTTTTTACGGCACTCCAATCCGATGCTCAGAGAGAGAGTTATTGAAGTTTTCTCACGATCACCTTTTTGAGATGAAATTCAGGAGCCTGAAAAAGCACTACCTTCCACAGATCATATCTCCACAAATATTGCGAACCAAGATCTGAAATTTTTTGACACGTTTCCTTAGGATTTCCGCTTCGCACCATAAAAATTTCAGATTCTGAACCTCAGTAGAAAAAACGTTATAGCGCAAATGCCACGATGACATGTTTAGGAGCCTGAAAAAATACCTAACTTCCACAGATCATATCTCTGAAAATATTGCGAACCAAGCTCTGAAATTTTTAGAAAATATTCCTCAGGATGTCGGCTTCTCACCCTAAAAATTTCAGCTTCTGAACCTTCGTATAAAAAAAATTATAGCGCAAATTCCGCGATGACCTATCTGGAGCAGCGAAACCCTAAAATCCAAAGCTCTGATACCAAATGTTGTGTAACCAGCTCCAAAAAGAGAAGAAAAGAGATATCAACGCCTTAGAAATGAGCCACTTCGAGGGGGAAACCTCCAATACATTACATAAATGAACAATTCTTGGATGATACAATTTACAAAACCTCCTTTCTATATATAGGAGTCCATGAGGCCATAATGTAATCCTAGTGGGCCACAATGTAATCCTAGCCGACCTAAAAATAATAATTTAAGGGCACAATAATAACAAAATGGGGGTTACAAGGGTACAATAATAACAATAAGGGGTTTACACTAACAATAATAAGGGACTATACTAGTGATATAGGGACCTAACAAATTGCAGTAGATTTCATCTCTAATTACTCAGAATTCATAATATTATGCTCTGACTTCCTTTAGTGGTGAAATGATTGTGTTTTCTATGTTGTTTGTGTGAGTTTCCTCTATTTAAAACCTTTATCTGCCTCAGCTTCCATGTGAAGAACCATTGTCACTGAAACTATTGATTGTTGACACCATAAGCCCAATGGTAGCAAACCTGCATTTTTCAACCTGCAATTATACAAAAAAAGTTACAATTCCATAGAGTTAGTCATCTAGTAATCTCATTATTCAAAATCATAAAACCCCTTTGAGAGAGCCCTCTCAAACTGAAGAGGCTAATCTTTAGTTAGAAGTGGTTTGAAACAATTACACTGAGTTGTTTGATGAGCATCCAATCAAGTTCAATTTGGTGATAACAACTTGCCAAATAAAGAAAAAAAAAAAAGGGTAAGCACCTCACTCAGAAAAAAGAAGCAGACCACTCATTAAAAAATGTTCACTCAGAAATATATATATATATGAAGACACATCAAATAGAAAACTCCAGCTACCACCATCAGCTCTAGCTCCTTGCACTAGCTCCTGCAGCACTTCACCAACACCAGGTAAGCTTAGGTATGGCCTCTCACCCCTCCATGTGCATCCATAAAGGCCAAAATAGTTAAATGTCAAGATTTACAAGTTTAAAAGGAAAAAGGTGGCCAGTTAACTTGGTCACCTTCGTAAAATAAAATTGAGGGAAAATTAAAAGTGCATGCCACATGGGCATGTCAAATCAAGTCAAGTGAGGGTGGATGAGTACGAATAGAAGTGATCACAAGGTCAACAATGAGTAACTGAAGTGGGGGACAACGGTCTCTAAGAGGAAACTCGAGTTGAGTACGAGTCACCACAACACTCCAAATTTGGTTAAAAAGTCCAGTAAAGGTAATATTTGTCCAATTTCCACCATTGCGTTGAGAATTTTGAAGAGCAGCAAGTGTAGGAGAGTAGTGGGAACCATCAGAGGAGCATCATCAAAGTTTGGGTTTGCATGCACCATCGTGCTACAGGAAATAGCTTTTTCTACAAGCAACTTCAACAGTACACCAACAGAGGCTTAGAGGGAAAAATGGAGTTTCCTGTGGGTGGATTTTCTTCCCAAGGCCCCCATATATCAAACCAAAATAGCAAAGGACCAAGGTAAATGGACTATCATCCTCCAGCACTAAAATTCCTCGATGTAATTCATAGTCAGCAAAAGTATAGGTGATAGTTAAAGGATAATTTTTTCTTTTGTGTGTTTTGCTTCAAGCCCTCCATCTCCAAGAATTACCTCTAAAAAACTCTCACCATATTCACCTCACAACATTAAAATGGGTAGGGGATTCAATAGAAGGGAGCCTCCAAACATTAAAATAATTAGGCAGCACCCTCAGGTTATGTAAATATTCTGAAATCACCAATGGATAGGGTTCTTCGAGCTATTGAAAGGTTATGATGATGATATAGCTAAAGAATTTACATTAGCCCTATACTCACATTCAAAAGAAAGAGCCGACATTGTGATTAGAGGACTAGCCATCAATTTATCTCCTAAACTGATAAGCAAAGTTACCACCTTGCCCTTAGGATTCAAATTGGTCAAGGAAATAATGCCTAGCACTGCAGCCAAAAATAATTTCTTCTTACCTGGAGAAAAGTATGTTGAAGATAAAAATGGTGTGAGAAGAGAGAGCCTTCCATACCCCCGGGATGAATTTTCCTTCCACGTCATTAAATTCATCTCTTGTGAGGGCAGATTGAGTGTGGTTTATGGGTATCACTTCAGGTTGTTAAATGAAATTAGGTTCCAGGGAGATATTCCACTTGAACAAAGACTAAGTGTCCCTCACTTCCTATTTTACTCCATCACTGATATGAGCCATAAAGTGAGACAGAGGAAGTATCAGCATTTGGCACATCATGGCCTGATAAAATTAATTATAGATGATGCTTTGAGAAGGCTAAACCTACCTATATCCTGGTCCTCTTTTATAGACATGGATATGGAAGCCTTTATAGCTACCCAAAAAGGGCAAACCTCTGATTCTAGACCTAGAGAAGAAGTAGAAGAGGAGGAAGAAGAATAATTAGAAGAGGAGGAAGAAGAAGAGGAAGAAGAGGCAGAAAACATAAATGAAAAGGAGGATATGGAAATTGAAATAGAGAACATAGAGACAACAGAAAGAGAACAAGAAGAAGCTAAAGGAATGGAGGAATAAAAGACTGAGGAAATGGAGATATGGACCCTATCTTGAGCCATGAAACATCCCCTCAAGACACAAGCATCTCACGTGACATCACAGACCAAGAGGTAGTTGCCACTCTAACTACTTTGAGCACACCTGTTAAAACAAAAATAAAGAGGCAAACACCTATGTACTTCAGAACAAGGAAAATTCAGAGGGTGAGACATGGAAAGCCACAAACTCCCACCAAGAGCCCTATCACCATTGAAGAATCACCACAAAATAAGGAAGAAATTAGATTAGAGGAAGGAAGGGTACAAGAAGTCACTTCACCCATAAGAACCCCTGTAACATATGTCAGAAGACATTCAACCAGTTGGCATCTCACACACTTCATGAAATCTCCACTAACCCTTCAAGGAGTAAAAAGAGTGAAAATCAAGAATAAGTGAATCTTCAGCAAGCAAAACAGATTTTTCTACAAGAAACTTTGTTTTTGCTACAGGAAAATACACAAGCACAAATTTGGAGAAAAATGCATTGGCTGAGGAGGATAACACAACCACATAATTACAAGAAGTTAAGGAAGCTGAGGGAAAGACACAAGAGGAATTTTATGATGAAAAAGAGGGAGGAAAAGAGAATAAAGAAGATGCCACCTCACCAAAATTAAATCCCAAGGATATTTCAATGGTGTCAAACCCTATTCCTCAACCCAATCTCAGCTCTTACTACACCTACATTGAGGGGGGTAGATCAGTTCCTCAAAAATTCACAATTCCCTTGTTTTAATAGTTGGAGGAAAAGAGGGCACACACTCATCATTGGATGAAGCTTGCCACATCTAAAGGAGTGTATGATATAGGGGTCATGTAGGGAAAATTAGCTAAATTGGGATAAGATTTATCATTAGGGGAATTTTGAGGTCTAAAATGGGCCTCCAAAGAAAAATGTACAACCAAAATAAACCTTATAAGAACCAATAGGATTCAAGATGATGATGTCAACCATGGGGGATGATTCACCATTTTTTAAGTAAAAGGGTAAAAAGATTAAAAAATAATAAAATAATAAAACTACTTTTTCAACTCGTATTTTCAACTTATCTACCAAAGTATTTACTCAAATTTTGAGAGAGAGTACTCATTAGATGCAAAATTTAATTCCTCATCCAAGG